>JAVTVY010038270.1:0-15804 GCA_036873755.1 Hanleya hanleyi | reverse complement strand
TCTGCTAAAACATATGAAAAATCAGCATACATTTCCCACGATCGTTTTGAGCCAGAGCCAACAGAAAAGATGGCATGCCGCCTGACATCTGAGCATCGGATTTGGGGGGCGGCCAATCAAACTGGCCCAGACTTTTTCCCTCTTCAAATTTGAAAAGCTTATTTTGATATTTTCTAGACTTGAATATTGTAGAAACATTTAAAAATAGATCAGAAACCATTTTCCGCCCAGTCCGATATAATGGCCAATCGTTGATCCCCAGGAGCTTTAGTCCGTAATACCACCTTGCACCCCAAAACCATTTAGGGGTTTGTGACCTACAGAAGTGCGGAGAGAAAGAGCCAAATCGGGTCATCGGCTGAAAATGAATACTTGGTGTTTGCGAAACTATAGTTCTCTACATTAAAAGCGATGTTGAAGAGGTAACCCACGTATATTACGGTCCTTAATCAGACTACTCCTGACTCCACCAGAAAGTGTGCTAGGAGTCTATTCTTTAGCCTGGATTTGCTGATGGTCTTCGACAATCCCAGAATGCTTAGTCGCTCTTCATATACTACACGTAACTCAGCAAACCTCTTCAACAAATCTTTCAATGTCGAAAAATGGCTCTGGGGACACCTTGGATTCTACAATGTCTTAACTTTTACCTGCCTACGACTTGTCTCGTTCTCTTCAAAATTCTGAAGCAATTATTGTAAGCCATCAAACATATATTATGTTATTTAGCTCCAATAAACATTTGCCGCTAAATCTCCGCCGGCAATCTTTGATAAGAGTTCTGTATCTTGCAGCAGGGTAGCTATCTTCCATAGACTTGTCTAGAGTCACCGTTGAGCATATATGTAGCGCTCCTTGCGCGTACATACAGAAGATTGCTCGGTCCTACCAGAGGTTCCGAATGATTGGCGTTATTTAATCGCTTGTTCTTTTGGGGATCTTTCGATCTTTCAAGTTTTTTGCTGGGAAAACTTAGCTGACATGCTTTGTGCCACTTAGCATGGTTCAGCAACAATTGCGCAGCACTTTCACATCCTCTTTCATAGTTTACATATCTTACGATACGAGGTTTGACTTTAAATAGTATCTTTTGACACTATTTTTTTGCAAAGGGTTAGAATTACCAATATAGTAATTTCTGAACAACACAAAGGTATATTTAGTCATTTTAATGAACATCCTAGACTAACACTGAACAGAAAGACGGGTATTTACATGTTTGACAGATATACTGGACGCCATCTTGGATTTTTCGCAAACTAGGTCACTCAGGTCGTTCACCGTCATGCGGAATGTTTGTATATAACATGTTCATTTACTATGACGAGATGGGTCAGCTTCAATCCATCATTTCACGATTTCATTCAAAAATGGCGCTCAGCCACAATACAAATGCCGTTCTTGTATTAGTAAATTGATGGCCTGAATATCAACGACCTTGTAAATAAACATGCAGCCATGGCTCAGTATTCATAGCCCTGTCAAAAGTACTTGGGAAACACAGTTATTCGCGTATGTCTAATTATGTCACAGCTCAAGATCTGTATTGTATATATATCGATAAACTAATTGGACATGAATAATTTCCATATCTCGTCAAGCTTCGTCAAATGATTCGCGGCCATCTTGATTTATGATTAAATCTGTCATTGTAACCTGTTTGAAATATTCGTTTATGATCTCCGTGCCCCACAAAACATATATATGGCCACTTCAAATACGATGTTAGCCAACATACAAGCAATGACATGACCATTTGAATATTTAGCGGCCATCTTGGATTTTGAGAGAACAAGGTCACCCAGGTCGGGCACCTACCCAGGATATGCTTTTGCATCCTATGTACAGTAACTGTGCAAAGTTTCATGCTTTAATCCGGCGTGTCACGATTATTCACCTAAGCGACTGGACTATTAGGAGCTACAATACTGGTGGCCAGGTGTCAGCGTGCCAAGTTTATCTATTGTTTAATATTTACATTGCAAAAGGGGCATTAGATCTTTGTTTTTGAAGACCTCTGAACATCCAGTTAATACAATTTTACATTGCAATGAATCCTGGAAGTTAATCCTTAGACAATAGTTTTGCCCCAATAGCAGCAGCAGGTGCATTGATACATGGCTCCCAGCGGTTCGTTCTTCTGCTCTCTTTACTATCTCTTCAGTAAGCTTATTTAGGAAATCTTTTTAATTAATGACAACTGGACTATTTTTGACCATTGCCAAAATAATCATAAATGTATTAAAGCATACATATAATGATCATTTATTGGTCTCGTAGGATAAATTGATCGATATTTACACCAGTTATCACATCGTTGCGAGCTCAACAGCTTTTCCTTCCTCATTCTCTCCGAGTCTAGCCCTTGCATATATGAGGCTTTTGTTTTTATGGGTCCCATAAATATTGCGGTGGCCAATCACCATTTCCGTTAAGGCTGTCCATGGCACGTGACGAAAATTTAAATTATTTGGCACGAACATGGAAGTGCTCTGTGTGTGCCTGCGTGCTATCCCATTTTGCATCGTAGCGTATTAGGATGGTGGCCTTTGATTGGTCGTAATAATTTGATGATCACAAGGTTCGAGAGGCATGATGTATATTCATGAATGATGTACCAAATAAAGAATCGGTGTGGTAAATCAGCGACAGGCGTTGTGGATGCGTGCCTCTGAAGGAGCGAGAATGCAGTTATCTGTAGTTGAAAGACTGCCCCATGCTGGAGAGATAGGAAAGTGACCAGAAAAAATGAATGGCTGGGAGCCATGCATCAGTGCTATTAGGACAGATTTGTTGTCCAAGGATTAACTTCAATTTTAATGCAAGTCCGGGATTATCAAACTCACTGATATCCATTTCACATTTCCATTGACATGCTCATCCATGTACACAATGCCTCAAGGGTGTAAAAGTTAGAAGGGCCCAAAGGGTTATTGGTGGGCAACAATAGCAGGTTTGTGTATCCCAATACCAGGGCTAATCTGTGATTATATGAGCCAGTCAGTCAGTGGAAGTGTGCAGGAATCCAGGTTAATGGTTAGGTCATATCAGACCTGTCAAGTCTGTCTGCCTCTGTGACAGATGAGACCTACACACTCTCCTCCTCACAGACAAGACAAGTCTTCTTCACTCCCCTGTATTCACACACATCCAGATTGGTTTTCCTCAGTTTCCATGGCAATGGCCAAAAGTTTTTATTCTTTCCTGTACAAACAAGCTCTGCATGTATACCTTCAGACATGTCAGCCAGCCAGGCTGCAGTTCAACAGTTTATGAACCATGAAATGTAGCAACATTGTGTATTTAGTGAATTTCGGTATTTCATGGGCGTCACCAGGCATGCCAGGATTTGTTGAGAGGGGAGAATTTCCTATGCTTACTTACGAGAGAACCAAGTACTGTAGGAAAATAACATACTGTTGGGCACTGAGAGGAAATCGGGGTACGGCGTATCACGTTGGGCACACCGGTTCTCGTCAGATCACCAAAGTTAAACAACGTTGAGCTCGGTCAATACTTGGATGGGTGACCAAGTGCTGCACTGGCAGCCTGGGCTGATCAGTGTCCAGGATAATAGGAACTGTGGTCTGGACATTCTCGTGTTCTGGCACATGTAGGCACCGTCGGGATATGAATGAAAAAATGTTGAAAACGACTTTAAATCTATTCACTCATTTACACCCGATGACATGAATAACCTATGGTAATCCCTCTAATAATTCAATCACAGGAAGTGAAATTTCCCACCATAAAATCTGGCGGTGATCAAATTTATTAGGACAGGAAGTTAACAAAACGGTTCGAAATCATGTACATGTATATAATCCATCGTTTCTGTGTTATTTCAATGATTTTAGAGGGCATTCAAATTTATTGGAACCACCGATTGAATTTTGTCCCCATTTTGTTGGGGGTAATTGAATTTTGATTGGGGGATTGAATTATTAGAGGGAATACCGTACCCGAGTGATGCCCTTGTATTTTCTTGGGAATTTTGTATAAAATTTGAAAACAGACGTCTCAACTTTTCATTTTACCAAGGAGTGAGATTAGAGTATATCCACCCAGGAGTCCTTTTCAGGCCTTATACTGGTCTCCAGCGGAAATATAGGACAAAATATAGGACTTGTTTCTTAAAAATACAGGACAGATATAGGACATTTTACTGAAAATATAGGACAAATATAGGACAATCTTCAACTTGGCATTAGTTGCACATTAGCAGATTACCTACCCGAAAGAAACGAAGAAGTATGGTTCTAGCCTTTCTCTGATAACCCACCATAATATTCATCATGAAAGACTTCATACAGTCAGCATCGTCTGAGGATGCCATGGTGGGAAATCGGAGCAAGGCTGGGTGACAAGCGAAGTCAACAAACACCTGGAAATATACTCATGAAAACCAAGTACAGGGGTTTAATCGTGGTAATCCAGATTAAAACTTCTCAAAAATGGAGTTTTGGGCAAATTTTCAAATTGATTTTTCCTACGAAAAATTCAGCTTTGTCATTTTTCTGATATTCTTAAAAATATTGAGTTTAACCCTGGTGTTGTTGTTCACGATCACTACATGCATTTGGGAAAGCCGACTGATCTCTCTTAGGTACTCATTGATTGGACCATTGTTGGTGTCCTATCCAATGAGTTCTACCTTTATGGAAATTTAGTTTGGAATGTGTTGTTAACAAAGAATTTGAACAAGATTCTCCCCTCCCCTTCCACAATTTTTTTTGGACTGTGTGTGTGGGGGTTTTTTTGGGGGGGGGGGGGGGGGCTTAGCATGTCCTTTTGTTGTAAGTTCCTCTGTCCAACAGTCTTATGAGTTGCATAATAAAACCACACTGGTGGTTCCAAAGAATGGAGAAATAAAGTACATACAATAGCAGCTATCTATTCTTTAGTTATTTTAGTGTGCATCATAATTACAATATCGATGAAAAACTTGAATATAATGTTTGAAATATTGAGTTTCATCTTTTACTATGAAAACGTCTGAAATATTGAATTTCATGTCTTTAACCTATGAAAAAGTTTGAAATATTGAGTTTATAAAGATAAATCGGTGCGCAAAAAAATTTAGTTTATCTCTTTTCGAAAATTGAGTATATTATAAACTTTGGGCTAGAATAACCCCTGAAGTAATTTAATAATTTAAAAGAGACTCAGGGCAAAAATATAGGAAATATAGGACATTTTTCAGAAATATAGGAAAATATAGGACAAGTAAAAAAATATAGGACATATAGGACATAATTGAAGGCCTGCCTTTTAAAGATATATTTCATATTTGATTATTCACACAAAAATCCGGACAGTTACATGTGCATCACTGTTTGGAGATACATCTCAATACCACACATATCTCCAGGCCTTTAAATTACACCATATCGCTGCGTTAAATGCTGATTGGTTGGTTGGTTGTTTGAAGTTTAATGTCGCACCTAACCTTATTGGTCACACGGCCACGATGACCCAAACAAACATACCCCAGCAAAACCCTAACCCTAACAAAAACCTAACCAAAACTACAAAAACATTTGAATTTCGATTTTGAAAATTAGGCTCTACAGACACTGGTGATCACAATGGATCGTCAGACAGCCTAATTTGTTTGGCACTTTAATCTACCTCCTGTGCCAGACAAACATGGTACAAACCATGCTGCCCTAAGATGGAGGGCGCGTTAAATGCTGTGCCCAAATTAGGATGCGCCAAAATCAGAGGAAATTTTTTTTTCTTAATATTTTACTTGCATTGAAAGTCAATGTTGAGTTATGTTCCTGGAGATGCCTCATCAATGAAGCATCATATTTGAGTCAGAGCCTACCTATTTTGTCAGAATTCAAAGACTTAGAATATTTTCAATAATTTGAGCAAGTTTCAATGCCTTAGTATTTTCACTGTGCCAAATAGAGGTTGTACATGTACATGTACCTAAAGGGAGATCTAAAGCCCTGCTCTCCCACATACAATGTACCCAATAAGAGTCAAACAAATTCTTGCATCCATATTTATTTCAAGGTGACATTAAATATTGGTTGAACAGATAGAGCACTGGATGAAAAATAATACATGATATGATGGACTGACCATGGCATGTATACATGCTAGTGGGCAGTGTTCTGAAATCATGGGGCTCAAGCAGTCTGGATTAATACCAGGAGGCCAACACAAACACTCCACATGTAAACTGAGGGAACAGGTTTTTCTATCAATCTGATCCAGCTGTTACAAACAATCTCCCATCTGTATGATTATAATAAAGTCTGGTTGTTTGACCACATCTGTACAGCCTGATATCTCAGAAATATTTACACCAAACTCCCACTCTCATCAGATTACTTTATAGTTTGATTTACTTTGAACTTAAGGGAGCTTCTTGAAAATAGGGCATGAGTTCTTTGAAAGGAATGGCATATGCCAGTTATCCAACTGGGATACACTATATGCCCATTGCAGAGTTCCTATCAGCATGGATAGATGTTCCAATTGGAATGGCATTCCCTGCCATTCTCCCTGTGCTATTGTATGGCAAGCCATATGCCATCCTTTTTTTTTGGTGAGTTTGAAAATGGATGCCAGGGAGTTCCTAGGAGTTCCAACTCGGCGCGCCATGCCACACCGTTTTAGGATGCCTTATGCCAGTTCCTAGTATGCCCTAATTTCAATAAGCTCCCTAATATCTGTATGATATGTACATGTATGTGTGACATTTTCTTGTAATTTCAATATATACATGTATAATATATGAACATACATGTAACACACTCCTGGTGTACAAAGGGTGAATTTACACTCTTCTCTTAAAGATATCCATATCTAAAACAAGAGCACAGGACCTTCAGAATAAGCCTGCACAACATTCGACCAAATTTGATGACTTTCTGGCCATTGAGGCCTTTCTGGCAAAGGAGACACAAACTAAATTTTGGTATTGACTTATTTTATGAAAACAAAATATCAAGACTCCACAAACACTTATCTCCAATTGTTTTGAAGGTACCAGGCATTAGCCTATGGAGCTTGGAATTATGGTACAAAGGGAGGCAAATCATCTAATAGAAGGGCATAAACGAGCTGGCATCGTCTCTGTATTAAAGAAGACTTGAGGGCAATCCCCTTTTGAATTTTGAATTGATTGAATTTAGATACGGGTATTGAATTATTAGAGGAATTACCATATGGGGCAAGAACATCCGGTCATTCTTTGGATTTATAATACAAATCAATTGCACTACTGTATTAACCTAGGGTGATTTTTTGAGATTTTTTAAAAATACATTTTTCTTAAATTTTGAAATCGTGTTAGATATTATGTAAAATATCTCCTGGTGTTTGGGCTTCCAGACACAGGAGATTGGCAATCATAGGATCAGAGCTTAGTACTTATTTTTTTTACATATTCACATGTTAAAAGTCGCCTCATGGTTCATGGGGTGACTTCAGACACCTCCTGATTTGGAGGGGATATTCAAAGCCTTACTCATAAAGGGGTGACTTTTAAGTGTTAATTTGTTTACCGATCACATCACCTGGTCACATATCTGTCATTTTGCACTAAAAAAAGTTATATATATTTCAAAAACTTTCTAACTGTTCTTAAAAGCACTTGTCCAACTAGACAATAAAACAGTACCGGTACCAAAAAACAATTCAGAATGCTTAACACTTTGGGTATCCAAAGTGAATTAACCCACACATATCTTTCATCCACCTAGATTAAAAGAAAATAATTAAGCCAACAAAGTGCAATACATATAATGTTTTCAACATCTCGGTTGACCCAGCATATGATTATCAGTATCACAAGTCCCTACCTTTCGGGTTGGTTACTTAAGATTTTTCTGACCACCAAAAATCACATAAAAATCGAAGTATGGTTCATGAACTAATAACCAAACGAAGAAAGAACCAGAAGTCTATGGCTTATTCATATTAGATAGAGCCAGACCCCAACTGGTTACTTACACCACTACTTTTGGATGGCATCTGCAAAATAACAAGAGACATTCTGAATGTAGTCAGTCACAAGTGTTCAAAGTCATCCCGGCATTAAAAGTCACCCAAGTTAATAAAATACTGCTCAATTACATGTATTTATATTGCAGTACATGGTGCATAACTGTGTAATGAAGACTTGTTAGTTCTCAATATATAACAAATCAGTAACTTCAAGTGATGTTTTGGACAGCAAAGACAATTTGACCGTGGCAGTGGTAGAAAAATGAGAACCATGTGGGTATACAAGTCAATGGGTCAGAGATCATGTTTTTCATCCTGTAAAAGTTGACATATCCATTGTCCAAAATATCCTGTTTTTCTTGACCTGTGTGTTTGTCAGCTGTGAACTTTTAGGCTGGAATTGAAAAAGACATCCACAGGTTGCTCAAGGGTCAATCAGACTAGACGGTGTCCAGATAGATGGACAGAACAAAAGTGTGACCAGCATGCTACTGCAAGCGAGATAATATGGATAGTGGGGGATAGGGAGGCAATAGAGCTCCATTGGTGCTGGTTAAACAATGCAGCAGTATGGGGATGTATTCCCTCCATCACTGTCAAGCACAAGTCAATGAATCATTCTACTAAAACCTAGGTGATCACTGTTACACAATACTTTTCCTTAAAGTGATCTGAAACCCTCAAGTAAAGTTTCCATCAAAGGAAAGACCATTGCAAACAGTGTGGGAAAATATTTATTGTAATTTTTTACGATTTTATTACACAGAGTAAACTGCAAATAAAGAACGGTATTCTATGGTGGCCTGTTGCAATCATATTTAGGTTCAGTGACGTCACACTGCCGTAATACATATATTTGAAACTTTGTATGCACTTTTCAATGCTTGATTCAAGCTTAAGTTTTGTATACTCTGAGTTTCAACACAGACTCACTGTTCCAATGTGCATGTTTCACCACAATCTGGGAGATGGTAATTCATAAGTGTCGAGTCAATTTGAATCTTGCATTTAATTTCCCAGATTTTGGTGAAACATGCACATTGGAACAGTGAGTCTGTGTTGAAACTCAAAGTATACACACCTTAAGCTTGAATCAAGCATTGGAAAGTGCATACAAAGTTTCAAATATATGTAATAAGGCAGTGTGACGTCACTGGACCTAAATATGATTGCAACAGACCACCATAGCATACCATGCTTTATTTGCAGTTTACTCTGTGTAATAAAATCGTAAAAAAATTACAATAAATATTTTCCCACACTGTTTGCAATGGTCTTTCATTTGATGGAAACTTTATTTGAGGGTTTACGATCACTTTAAAGGTTATACAAAATGGTCTCAAAATCTGCTACTTTTTTGTGCTAAATTGTTGTAGAGGTGATTATATAGACTTGTTTTACATTTTTGTATGTTTTCAAACTGCCAAAGGTTGGAAATAGCAGCAGTAAAGTGTTACAATTTCATGCCCCTTTCAAAATGGCGAAAGCTGTGACCGCTTGACCTGTGACGTCACAACCTGATTACGATCTCGCTCAAATGCCTGTTGTGACGTCAAAATGTCAGCGACATCATGCTAGAACTCCCACAGTTGGGTGAATCTTTCGTAACAACGCCCGACATCATAGTCTCCCTTACCGAAATCTGCAGGTTGCGGCAAGGTTGCCGCAAGTTTGCGGCAAGCTGGCCGCAACCTGATCAGTGTGCCAGAACTGTTGGGGAGAGTATGCTGCTAGCGGCAGTCTCAATTGGTGATTACACAGTGTGCCGGTACTGGCAAACAGTATGCGGAGAGTGCGCCAGAAGAAGATAAAAGTGTGCCGCTAGCGGCGCACAGTGCGTAGACAGTGTGCCAGAGCCAAACTGTGGGCCGCTAGCGGCGCACAGTGCGCCGAGAGTGTGCCGGAATCAGAGTATGCCGCTACCGGCACACTCTGTATGGAATGGGCTGCACTGAAGATTTGCCAGCTGTTATTAGTTAACCCAGTTAACTTTTGACCCCTAATTTTCAATCTGGATAGGAAACTATCCAAACTGTACCAGTGTAGGAATACATCACAGAACGAACTATACAAAATTAGTGTACCACACTGTACCACATAGTTGAAGTTATAGTTATTAGGGGAATGTTCTCAGAATGAACAATTAATTCCGAGACAAAATTTCATTGTAGGATTCTAATGTACCGAGTACTAACCTTTCCTATCATTGGACTACTTTTGGTGCACATGAATACATATGTACTTCGGTTCAGGGCTTTCAAATCTGGCAGTTGGTGAGAATGGTGGGAGAATATGTTTGCAACCATGAGGAGTTGTTCCTGCTAACTTAGGCCTGCATAATTTATACTATTTCCTGGTCATACATGATACAGATTTGTGTGGTAAGTCTGTTTGAATGCAAAGTAACAGTTTGATTATGGTTTAGGCCAGCCCAGTAATTTTGTAGACAAGTTGTAGTTTTCTCTGCCATGTTGATCATTGTGTTCTTTCATTCATTCATTGTCTGTTTAGATTTCATTGCATGACAGATCTTGTGTACAACAGTTTGAGTGGAGTGATTTGTACCATTCAAGTGGAGGTCAGGATGATGTCATTCTGACCACCACCATGAAAATATTGATAAGCCCAGAAGTTATTGGAAGAGTGCGCCGGAAGGCTGCCGGAAGAGTGCGCGGTGAGGTTGCCGGAAGAGTGCGCGGTGAGGTTGCCGGAAGAGTGCGCGGTGAGGTTGCCGGAAGAGTGTGCGGTGAGGTTGCCGGAAGAGTGCGCGGTGAGGTTGCCGGAAGAGTGCGCGGTGAGGTTGCCGGAAGAGTGCGCGGTGAGGTTGCCGGAAGAGTGTGCCGGAAGGCTGCCGGAAGAGTGTGCCAGAAGGCTGCCGGAATACATAAGCAGTTTGCGGCCAGCTTGCCGCAATCTGTATAGTGTGCCGGAAAGCTCATTTGCATGTGAAAAACTCTGTTGCGGCAAGGTTGCCGCAAACTCTCCGGCACACTGTGTGCGGTGAGGTTGCCGGAAAGTTTCCGGCAAGCTTGCCGCAACCAGTGTGCCAGAAGAATATTATTTCGGTAAGGGAGCTATGACGTTTAGGGCGCAATCGTAATCAGGTTGTGACGTCATGCACCAGAGGTCACGGCTCCAATACGTTTTCCCCCACATGTGTGCTATTCGTGTCCTAAAACCCACTTCGACGACATTATTCGAGAAAAAAAATACTAATTTGTTGTTTGAAACACTACTGGGTATGTTTTAATGCATAGTAGTATAGAGTCATTTGGTATAACCTTTAATATTAATTTGAAAATGTAATGCATTCAGGAGTACTGTAGCATTTGGTGGTGCTGTACAATATTTAACCCAATCAAGAAAGATTCTGCATATAGCTTTAAACACGCTCATATTTTATGTTGTTCAAACTGAGATTCCTCAAATCCAATCTAGAACACTCAATAACACAGTACTATTCAACTATTTTTAATCTCATTATAGGCATATTATTTCGGACACTGAAGTTGCAGTTTTAAATCAAATCAACTTAATGGTGGTTTACATGTATTTGATTGAACAAATCCTTAAAAGCATTGCTTGTCTAAAGTTATCTCATGTAAAAAAGTGTTTACATGCAGTACATGTTTTAATATGTGCATGTACAAAGCATTTTACTATGTACCAGGTATCCTAGAATAGGAAATCCTGCTTCTCCAAAATTTCCCCATTTTTCATTTGCAGATGACATGTCCCGTCAATTGTATAAAAAATATGGGAATCTCTCATTCATGTGTAAAACTTCCACTCAATGTGATGATGTGACAGATGGCTTTGGAGTGGGTAGTCTGGACTCTGGCCTTCTGGGAGAAGGTTGACTGCTCACAAATAACAATAGCCTTGGCTTGGACACTGCTCTACCATTGTTCTTAGCTGGCCTTCTCAGGCACACTTTATCCTTTAATCTTGGGCTTGGGAGATTCATATTGAATTCTCAAATTACATGTTTTCATGAAAAAGTGTAAGCTCCCCAAAGCATGCACAGTAGGGTAACAATAATTAATAGAGGATGTACATGTACATGACGTGACCTCATTGTGAGACCATTAACCAGGTATATATCTTGTTTTTGAGGCCTCCAAATTATAGTCATCAAATTACCATGAGTTTATGGTAAACTGAACTAGGCCTACTAAAAAAAATATTTTTTGTTTGTTTTTGAAATAAAAAGTGACGAGGGAGGGCACAATTTATTTTTATTTTTTATTCAGAACTCAGATTCAATCAATGTCAATACAACACTAACACTCTCAAAACTTTCCGTTCCAATATATATTCGTGCTCCCAGAATTTTCCATTTCTGGTGATCGCGGAGACTGCTGAAGAAGAAATCTATATCTCAGAATATTGACATATATTGCGAGGATCCGAAATATCAGCAAAATTTAAAAAAAATGATAATAATAAATAAATATTGGGGATATACATGTAGAGATGATATAAACAATACCTTTTTTAGTGGGCCTTACATGTACATGTATATTCAAATTTGCTAATACAAATGAGTTTTATGGTGTACAACATTTCTGGAAAAAATCCAGACTATTCCGAGGGTAATTAAACTGAGAGTATCATCAAATCCAGACTGGGATGGAATCTCAGGAATATACAGGCTCTGATACTGGCAACCTATGTACATGTGGAAAACCAAACACTGGCCTCCACCACAAAGTCTTGTCTGACAGTGCAGGATGTGTGGCCCTGCTTTCAAGTTGGGACTTTCAAGTATTCAACATTTCTCATGAGACGCCTTTCTATTGCATGGTTGAAACCTTTAATCATACCCACTCACTCTATTGCATGGCTTAATGCTGGCCTGTTGATTTTAATTTCGTTCTCCTTGGTCAAACTTTGTTGAATACAAAAACGTACATGTGCAAAAAATAATGTACATGTACAGTTGTTTTTGTGAATATTGCATTGTTTCATTTTTCTTAATAATACAGTTACAAATTCCCAGGTCATCATTGATAAGGTGAGTGAGTGAATAGAATTTAACGTCACTTTCAACAATATTTCAGCTATATCATGACGAACCAACTAAGCACCACCCAGCCCAGTTGTGTTCCTGCTACTTCAAAGAAGAAATCTTTGAAGCAGCATGGAACCAGACACCCTCCATCCACCCTATAAAACACTGAGGACAGCGCACAAGACACAGACAGGATGCTTACATGGTGCAAGACAAGTGATATTACAGTGCTAGACATCACATTATCAAGTTCCTGTTGCTTCTTAGCAAACTGCATTGAAGCAACAGGAACCTGAACCCACCCAACCACCCGCCATCGTTGATAATCGGGTAATAGCATGATAATATAAATGTGCATGTAAACTGTTATGTCTGAATTGACATTCAGGCAAATGTATTTCGGACCTCTTCCTCTAGACCCTCAATGATAGATGCATCAAGAACCAGACAATATCACTAGCAATCAATGCCTATCCCATAAAAAAATAAGACTTTCAAAATGATCATTTGTGCTCAAATTTATCAGCACTTCTCTTCCTGACGCTTGGCCCTTGATATTTTTATAGTCTCTCATCTGCAGGCCAGGGAGTTTTTTTTTTACACCCCACCAAGCCAATCAAGCCAATGGATGTGTGCAGAGATTGTGCTCATAAAATACCCTTTGATGATCGATGCAAGACTGCACTCAATACTAGATAATCTTGAAGCCATACAACCCATCACATCATGCTCAACAATAAATCTAGAATTATCATGCACTTCATAGCTTGCCTTTGTTTCCATTCCCGCTATTCGAGGCATTGGTAAAATGATACTGCAAGAGCTCAAAATATAGACAATAAATATTTCCAGACCTGTCAGGTTTATTTTGATAGAGAACCTTTTTTTCAGAACCAAAATGACAAGGAAGACTGGTGATAGAACTGTGCACATCCTAAGGAGTACATGCAGCTGCTCCCACTCGGTGCTTAATCAGCTGATTTATGGATACACAAACTTCATGAACATGGAAATGGAAAAGTCTGTTCCATATACAATTGGGAACAATATATGGACTTGGTGTACTGACGCGTGGCCTCTCTGTACATGTAGCTTGGCACATAAATCTTTGAGCAATCAGTTGACAACATTTTTTTCTCATTTTTTCGCGAGTAATTCAAAACTATGTATGAAAATATTACGGTATGGCATTTGTTGAAAAGAAAGATATTGTATCATCAGAATTGTCAGAATCGCGGTTCAGTGCGAGGGTTGAAGTGAAATCAGAACTCCAATGTTAATTTTTAGGAATTTTATGATGAACAGCAGGGGTATGACATCATACACTGAGTTTAATAAATGTAGGGATACAGTGTAACAGTTGCCCCATTAATCACTAATACTATCCTCCAGGGGTTTTTCTAGACACTTTTTTCATCGTGGTAACCACGATGAAAAACAATTACAAATTGAGTTTTTGCAAAATTTTGTAAATTGAGTTTTATTGCCGAAAATTGAGTTTTCAAAATTTTGAGAATTTACGCGCCGAAGGCGCGCAAAAAATTAGGTTTCTACGAAATAAATTGAGTTTCTGAGAAATCTAAACTGAGTTTCGTCGTCTGTTATCCCGTCCCCCTCCCCCAAAACCCCCGCGCGAGAAAGAAAAAAAAACGTGTGACCAGCCACGCCACTCGAGTCGATAAGCACTCAGGATTTGTAACTGATGTGCAGACAGATAACTTGTGTACCTTTATTATTCAATCGTATAGCTCCGATAAGGACGTCTGGTCTTGAACTGTTCTCATTTCAGTCATATAGGTCCGATAAAGACATTGTCCTGAACGTTTCTCATTTCAAAGCAAAATTGTTCGGCCGCGTTTTCGACGATCGAACTAGTCCGCCATTTTGATATTTAAAAGTTACGTCCCCTCTTTTTAATCCACTCGGGAACCACTGCTGTCATACTGCTGTGGCTTATGAGTCTGGTCTCCGAGACACGCTGTCCGTCAATCTCCGGAACCAAGACAACGGGCAAGCATTTTCTCTCTCAGTCAACATTTCACTTGAATGCGTGTGACGTTGAAAGACGTTTCCCCAGAAACAAGAAACGAACAAAACAGACATTCCCCAAAATACAGCTGATGTACCATTTGGGAATAAATACACAAAGTGAGCAATGCAGATTGAAAAAACAAAAGATCCACACTCTCTCCTGCGCAACTGGGGATCTACATGCGGGGGCATATGCTATAACATACAAAATATACGTTTTTATGAATAATTTTGTTTCTGCCCGATGGAAATTTCTGAAACCCCAGTATGTTTTGTAAACAAGTCCCACACCACATACTACAAAATAGGGTGCATATATTGAGTTTAATTTGCAATTTTTGGCCATTTATCTGCGTTTACCAAGCAGCATTGGATTTTTTTCGTGAAATCCACAAAACTTCACAACCACCATTGTTTTATTTTATGTTTTATGTCTCTTATTAACATTTTTATTGCCATTTATTTCTTCATTTCTTTCCTGTCACTTACAAATACCCAGACACTTACAATACTCAACCACCAACTTTGTCAAGGATTGGTTAACTCATGGAAATGAACAAGGGACAATTTTTATTTCTTGACTATAAGTATAGATTTTTTAAACTAAAGTAAGCTATTTGTAGGGAAAATATTTTCACTTTTGACCTATCACAATCCAGAGTTAAAGTACTCTCCCCCACCCCCAAAATAATCGACCAAATAGAACTTCCCGAGATAACTTGGATTTTAAAACTCTCTTGTTTTATTCGCGCTCATTTTTTAATTAAATGAAGCTATCTCTGAGGGAAGTATTT
>JAVTVY010038269.1:0-16992 GCA_036873755.1 Hanleya hanleyi | reverse complement strand
TAAATGTTTCTCAAATTTGTTTAGAATTAGAGTAATGGAATGGCGATAGCGATGTTTTGATTCTTATTGTAAAAATGCGGGGTGTAATTCCAAAGAATTTTTATTGCTGGAATTTCGGTAAGTTCGTGGGTATTCATAAGAAGAATTTTCATTAGCAATAAAATATTTAACTAAACGGGAAAGAGGTAAGTCTTTATGATAACTATATTTGAACAAAACAGAGCACATGCAGAGATGATTGTTGTCGGCGCTTCACATCGCAAAATTTGTTTTTGTCCCCTATTGGGGAAAACTGACGTTTGTCAACTGTGTGATTTCCTGTCTATGTTGTGTTAAACGATAGGTGTATTTTGTTAAAACTTTTTCATTTTAAGTTTATCTAATTATCTAAATAAGCAGGTGTGTTTTGCCTTATGGCCAGTGTCACAACTCCAAGACTATCCCTGAGTTTCAGTTGGTAGACTCTGACGATGAAGACTTCCTTGGATTTTCTGCGGAAGATATTCCCCCGGAAATGAAGATCGAGTGAGACCAGTTTGTCCGCATCTGAATGTGCCGATTTGAAAACTTGTAGCTTTAATCTCGGATAAATTAAATCCAGTACACAATGCTTCAGTAAATTGCATATATGATGCTTTTATTTTATGCCGTTTTATGTTATATATTGTTATCGTAGTGCTCCTGTAATAAAATAAAGTGCTGTATTCTCATATATGCATCCGTTTTACACTTTTGTATCAAATCGTCACCACTCACTTGAGCTGGTTGCCTGCCGTTCAGTTGTTCGTCTTCCACATAAACGGCATGGTAATTTCAATAATATCACATGATTGAAAGTTCCTGGTTCACAATATATGACTGCCGACTCAAAATCAAGTCATTCAACAATGTTTAATTCTTCAAAAGAAAAACTTTTACCTGCATCCGATCGTCTTTCTGGTTTGAGATTTGGCCCGACTGTAGCTTTTCCATAATTTATAAATATACACTCAGGAAATATACAGAAATCAACATTTCAATTAACTGGTAAATTAGATCATCTATGTAAGTTGTGATTGTATTCTGATCGGAGAATCATGACGAAAAGCTCAGCAAATGGACAATCCCGTTTCTCAACGGTTTAGTGAAATTAATTCAGCCTTTCAGAGAATCTAGTTGAGAAAAGTTATAAAATATATTCATATGTTCAATATCATGATGATTTTGTCCGTGCAGTACTGAGAACCATATCGTGGATGGATTTATTCCATTTTCCTAAAAAAAATTCTAAACACTACTAATATCCAAAATATAACCGCGGCATGCGATTGTTGACTCCAGGTCAGATCGACAGCCGGCTTCATCTGAAAATATATTAGCATAAAATGTATTCTATTTAATCACCAACGTATAAAAGTTAAAGGGGCCATGAATTAATGAGGGACGATGAACCACCGTAAAGACTTGAACAGAAAAGGAGCGCCATGAAAATTTCCTAAGAGCGTGTCACGTCGATCATCGTTGTCGGTGATTTTTATGTTTCGTTCAAACATAATTCATTCGCACGCAGTTCTGCTTTCTCGGAAAATATTCACCGTGTTTTTCAAATAAAGGAATGCTGATTGAAAAAGTGATATTTGATATACGAACGCTGTAAACTGAAGAATGATTCAATAGCGGGCCGTGTGCAGACACTCGACCACGTGCGGGGGACTACCATATATATTTTACCCGACTGCGGCGAAACGCGATCAAGTTAGGATAAAATTACAGGACTGCGGAGTTACTTGAATCAATTTTTTTCCTTATAGACTGTAAGTAATAGTAATTCAGTCTGATTATATTGTACCATTCCCTGTTGTTTCTCTGCGTTTACGAATAATAGCATACGGCGACATACTACGAGATTCTAGTAACATATTCACTTTACTTTCATCGGCACGAACTCCGTGGCGAAAACGGGAGTGTTCGAATTTATTTTTTCACGGGTATATTGAAAATGCTCCCGTTTTCGTTTTATTAGGATGGACAAAATCACGACAGGGGAAAAATCGGCCGTTTTCGAATTAAATTTGAAAGGTGAATTAATAGGGAAATTACCGTACTTCATGCTGTTTTATGTCAATTTTGACTTTTAATGTTCACGACTAAAAGGTATTTTGTCTGAATAAAAGACAACTTTTTGTGCAGAATTGAAGAAATTCATTTTTGGCTTTAACGTAACACCTAGAAGGGGCTTTTCATATGTTAACGTGACTACTCCTTTGACAATATTGATTTCAGTAATTGTCAAAGTGAAAACCTTAATTTCTTTCCAAGTCTTGTGTATTTGTTTTCTCAAACCTTCATAAGTTTTGATACTAAAACTGGAAGCAAAACCACAGGAATGGCCAAATAGAATTGTTTGGTCATTCACATATTCTTCAAAGTAACATAACTCACATGTACATGTGCCATATATTTGTTTTGGGATTGTGTTTTTGCCTGCATGTGAGTGAGCTCAGTTTGTGCCTTGTTTTGTAACATAGACCATGTCGCTAACAACCTGGCTGACCAACTACAACAAGTCACCAGCCCCTATACGTCGGGCAAGATAACGGTACGGACGGAATCGTGGAACAGCCGAGATGGAGTCACGCAGAAATCGGAAACCACCCAACGATGGGGAGGTAGTGAGAGACCATTTTGTTTTCTCTTAGCACTTTTATACACCTCGTCACTATATCCTGTGGCTTATTTATACCATCCACTCTGAGCACCAACTGCCTCTTTCTCACTGATCAGTGAGGTGGAATTCTCTTCTGTCATAGAACCTGAGATACCTTGCAAACTTCATCCATTCTGTATAGTACTGAACTTCTAAGACCCAATTAATGATGTGCATGAATTCTTACATGTAACTCAACTATTTCTTTCCTACTAACAAAAGTGTGGAATGCTCTGTCTACTTTTCAATGCATGAAAGATAATCTTACATTTACTCAAAAATATCTGCGTTTTTACATGTATGCAGCATGAATAAGCTTATAGCTGAATAGTTGTTCAATCCCAAACCATGAAATCTGATTCTTCTTGGTTTATATAATGAAGTGTCAGCTTGTACATACATGTGATTGACAATTGCATGAAAGAGAGCTCCCTAGCTCTTTAATTGTTGACATTTTAGGGCACATACTGGAAGGATTTTTCCTTGCAAAAAAAAAATACTCCTGAAACCAAACTTATATTAGCAAATACATGTAATTAGAAGAAAGTTTGAATATTTGAAAGAACTGGTTTTGCCTTGAGGTGTCATATTTTTTGGTTGCTAGGGAAATATTTCTAGATTTAAATTCCAGTAGGTCACAGGGAACTTCTTGATCAGTCATACATTTGATATATGTAAATCCATTTGTATGTAATTCAAACTGCCATTCATTATGTACACTCCATTGTGGACTTCGAGAAGAAGCAGTCTGAAGGTTTTCGATAGAAACAAAAATTTAGTTTTCTTGATGTCACACTCAGAATTTCCAAGTAAATGCATGATTTTCTTTCTATCGCCTGGTGATGAAGATTTGTGCGGTTTGACACAGCTTTATCATCTTGATCAAATGTTTATACATGTTACCAGTCTTGTCTTATCTTTATGCAAATATCTCCTAATCCAGATCATCATAATTGGGGACTTCATGAGTTTTAAATGCGATTTACACATTTCATTACATCATCTCATTGTGTTACTTCATCGTCCAATCCTGTATGATACACGATACTAAGTGTACAAACTGTACAAAATGACGTGATTGTGTGAAAATATTCCAGTAATTGATACTGTATCATTGATTTGAACCATTAGACCTATGGTGTTAAGCATTGTCAATATCACAGATTCCACTATGTACTGATTATGGTAATATCTGTAATAATTTCTCTTCAATTAAATTCAAAAATACTTAGTTTTTTCCACCTATCATGTTGAAAATATATCGGACACATACAAATTTCACGAGTGGATCGATTTAGGAATTTGAAATCCCAAGATTTTCTCCATCAAACAAATCAACATTGTTCTGAACTTAAGGCTGCATGAAAAGTAATTAGATTTATCCCCAATTAAAATTAAGAATGAAGGAATCCAGCATCGTATCATCACGAGGAGTTGAAACAGGTGGGTCACCATCATGTTTTTACCTGCGGCACGCAGGTCTACGGGAGGCTCGCGTTGTTGTTGTTGTTGTTGTTCTTGTTGTTCTTCTTCTTGTGACTTTTTGAAATACGCATGCGCTAAGAGAGTGTGGTCTCTGCCACTCTTTCCTTTTCAATCTCACATGACAACACTGTCCTCATGCACGTTTGAATTCATTTGCAACTATATTCGGTGGAATTAATTATTGCTTCGTTGATTTCCGTTCAGACTTCAATTCTCTTACGTCAGTCGCTTAAAATCTGTCGGTCGTCACATCAGTCACTGTCTTCAGATATTACCATTTTCATTGAACAGTATGCACATGTATATACAATTTAAGATCCTTGGATTTCTTATATACCAAGGAAGATGAGCCACAACCTTGTCAGTGGTTCAGCTAATTTGCATACAGTCACAGGCGACTGTCTTAGAAAGTAGAAAAATAAGTTCACTACTTCTAGTAATCATTTTATCTACCCAATCTAGATAAAACACAAATTGGTGAAGAAACATAACAAGTAACGCATTATCATTATGATTAACATTGAATAATACTTGGTATCAAATTATAGATCATGCATCTATAAAAAACAAACGCAACAATTACGTTTCAGAAGTAAGCGGAACAACTCAGCAACTTTCACCGAATAAAAATGTTTAACTTTACTCCCAAGCAATTCGCATATATGGAAATATGTTTTGAAAGGAATAATAACTTAACCCTCTGTGGAAATCGAAACAATGATCCTCCAATCCCTGGACTTGCACTTAATGTCTTAGCTATACCGACTCATTGATAATACTCAAAACTGACTTTATGCGCAAATGATTTTATAATACATAAATGACTATGTAGTATTTAATGAGTCAGACAATCCTATGCGCGAACAATACAGTTGTGTAGTTATATTGTGTACTTTCGGTACATAGCTATTTCGAATGATCCTCTTTCGGAACACAGTCTCTCTATCCCCATTCTCGCAAGCCAGGGCTTTGCTTCGCTGGTATTGATGTTCTCGTCCTCTTCCGCACCCATAATCCCTTTAGAATTGCATTAATCACTTCTGTAAAATCAATACTTATGTGTATCAGCAGACAATGGGCAGAAACATGTTGCATTTGACATCATTCTCTCAAGTCAGAGCCCATTTATGCTAGAACTTACTGGTTCTACACTTCACAATTTACGTTACTTTGTCAATCAGTCTTACGAATGAAATTACGTCATATATTAGCAGATACTGACCATAAAAGCGATCTATTTGACCTCGTTGTCAAAAGCTAGGACCTTGATTTCCTTGAGAGTTTTTTAAAATTTATTTTGATACTTAGATACCTTTCATATTGACTTGGAAGTCGTTTTCGCGAATGCAATAATTTGATGTACCAAAAGATAATAACGAGAATTCGACATGATTCTCTTATACACACAGACCTTGTTTAGTGAACTAACCCTGAAATTTCGCACTTAAATCACCTTCCGAATGACTTAATGACAAACATATTCGCGAATTGATTATAGGGAGATATCCATAGATACTGACAAGAAATGTTTCTTATTTGCAGAATTTGATTTAAAAAAAAAAAAAAAAATTAATAAAATTATCAACCTTCGAAAAGGCTTGACCAAACATGTCGGATGAGGTGATATCTCCTAAGGATGAAATAGGTAATCATTTGTATAGAAAGAGCAAACCATGTATTGATATTGGCTTGCTGCATGGAAAAGAGTGTCAAGGTACCGTATTTAGTTTGCAGATGATAACGCACATAAATGCAGAAACTTAATTTATTATTCTAATCGAATATCAAGACTGTCACAGGCGTCAATTTGAATCGTGAAAAATGTCATTATGCCTCTTGAACAGATCGATAAAGCCTTCAACCCCATTCCATAGTTTCACAGATCAAAGTGATAGACCTGATAATAAATTCATTGAAAATTAACTTTGAAGGAAATATCAATTTTTCATTTTGCTCGGCAAAGTAAGCGAGAAGGGAGACTGAAGAGCGTAGATGTTCGCGCTATGACTAAATCCTTGAAATTTGTTTGGATTTCCAAATATTTGAAAGCCTTTTTCATTTGCAAAAATCAACGGCTGAACCGAATGTTTTGAAACTTGGAATACACGATACTTGTACCAAGACATTGCCAAAGCGATCATTGTGACTTCGTCTGTCAATTCAGTATAGACGGCACGGACCAGTCAAAATTGTCGGAATTTGAACGGGGAAAGTGAATATATATATATGGTATCAAACCTATTAGTCAATTCCTACAATTGTGGGGTAGAAGTTGAAAATTACTTCCCTTGGCATGAAAACACTTGCAGATGGCGCTTTTTTTTCTACAATTACCACTACCTCCGCTGATATGTCTTTCACTGTATTATTGCCACTGCCGCAGGTTTTGACTACAATGTAGTCATTTCTCACTTTTCTTCCACGGTGTCTGCAATCACATGTAGAAATAATTCAAACACTGTTGTTTTCTCAAATTCTCCATCAGAAATAAGTTTGCAATGGGGAGTTATTTGACTGGTAATATAGCTATCATCTCCTGTTCTTCAAACTACATGTATTACAGAGATTACCCTACCTGTACTCACTGCTCATTGTTTTACCTTGAAATGTTACTTCATTCATCTTGTGGATAATAATACCAGTTCAGGGCTTTGCATTTTGAAATTCCACCTTTCCATGCTTTACAATGTTTACTCAACAGTCTGCTTCTTCATTCAATTTTGACTTTTATTTTGTGCAGTTAATACTTTATACTCACGGTTTTGGATTTATTTCCAAACCTTCACATTTCATCTTTAAAGCTCTTGTTTGTTAACTTTATCTGCCTTGCACATATTCCAGTATGTCTCCCTTACTAACACAAAGTTGCAGTCCAAAATTAACCAATTTAATTTATTTTGAATTACGATATAAAGTGTACAATGTATGTATGTATACAGTTTACATGTATTATGGATTGGTTTTCTGGAAGCTTTTGTTCACAGTTAACCAAATCTCTCAATATATTCCATTCAGCTATCATCACTTTGACATAAACTTCCATTATAAAGATGGATCTGTATGTGATACAAGCATGACTGCAGTATGTCAGTAGGCCTTGCTTTTCCATCGGAATCCGGGAATCCGATTCCCGTCAGCACTCTCGCAAAATACTTAAATCCAACAGATTCTCGTAAAATTTTAGCAATCTGTATAGAAATGGATGAAACTTTGGATTCCCACAGGGTTAAACTGCAAGAATCTGTTTATATTGCTGTAAATATTGATGGTAAGCAAGGCCTGATGATTCACTGTTCACAGTGCGAATGATGATTTCATGCTTCAAATGTGTACATGTATCTTGTGTTGTACACTGTTGTCTGTTAAACTGTTGTAAAGTATTGATGTTTATATATAGATAGATTCAAAGGTAGTATTGTGACTGGTATTTATTGTGGTTTTTCTTTGTAAATACATGTAATGTGTGAACTGATAACTGGCAATTAATGTTCATATTATAATTAATTATCATGTATTACAACTCAACCATCATCACATTAACAATAACATCCTAATGCTAATTACAAAAAAATTATTTGTTTCTAATCTTAACAGTTCACATGGTTTGTGTATCATTATTGATTTACATGGTCAATTCATTAGATGTAATAGTAGTAGTATGGAGTGTGACAAATATTTAACAATTTTGAGATGTTTTTGATTACATAAGGCTAACCATCTCTCATATTTGTACACATAGTTTACTACCCTACACCATCTACATTAAATCCATGTTCATGTTAGAACTAACAAAACTATCCTCAAAATCATTCTTCTATCACAGAAGGTGAGCTACATGTAATGGTTGATCTTTAAATTTGACAATACCTGTAATACATGGACACATATATTTCAAATGGAGTTGGGGTTATTTTTTTTTTTTTTTTCTCAGCCCCTGCCAACAAACCAGCTGGTGCTCGTGGTGCAATGGCCGCCTTCAAAACAATGGATGCTACAAATCCAGGTGCCTCTAAAACAAAGTATGTATTCCCTTTTCATGATCATCATGATTATTCTATTTTTCGATACATATATTGTTGCAAAAAATTGACTGCTTCCTTCACAATGTACCTGTTTTCATATTAATGAAGATCAATAATGTTCAAATTGGTAGACCGATTTTCTTTTATGAGCATGTTACTTTGAAGTTTGTCTAAACTTAGGTTTCCTATGAAACCCTTGATATTACTTCAAATTCCACTTTGCTACTAAATTTCAAGACCATGGAAGTCCTTGAAATCTTGAGTGATATGCCTTTTAAAAACGCTTTACAAAAGGCTGCTGTTGGAGACCGCAATTGGTTATCCAGTTTTGACTGAGATTGTAATTTAATGTTCCCATGAAAAATTCTCACATTGCTCATCTTTTTGGACTACACAATGTCAGCCAGTTCTCATGCTTCAGTGTGGAAAGTCCTTCAATAATTTGAGATCAGACCCTGTTTTCAACTATTCTCTAAACATGATACATGTATTGCTCTGTTATATAACATGTTTGTGACCTGCTCCTCACTCATGTCTTCAAAACTAAGCCTCGCCCTCCTCCTACCCTTATAGATTCCGGGAGCTAACATCATGCTACACTTACTGTACCCATGCACTACCGTCGGGAGCTTATGGCCCCACCCTTTAACTCCTAAATTAAGCCTTGCCTGACACCAACCCTTCATATATTCTGGGAACTTACATCATGCTACACTTATTCGTCCCACCCACTACCCTCAGGATCATGTCACCACCCCTGGGGCATTGAGCCCCAAGCTCTATCTCCTAAACTAAACCTTGCCTGATCCCATACCCTCATATATTCCTGGAGCTTACACCAGGCTACACTTAATCAACCTACCCACTACCCTCGGGAGCATGTCCCTAACCCCAGGGCACTGAGCCCCACCCACTGTCTCCTAAAATAATCCTCGCCTGACCCCATACCCTCATATATTCTGGAAGCTTACATCATGCTAGACTTATTCAATGCATTGCCCGACCCCATACCCTTTACAGAACAGACAGCTTCTGTTTTACATGTATGTTCAAGGTTTAGATATGCATGTTCAACTTGCATCCACTTTCTGATTCACTTCTCCATCTGTCCATTGTGTCCAACTGAACCCTTGTTGAGTATTTATAACTGTATTATTGTTTGATTTGATTGGTTTTCTTGCAGTATACATGTTACTGTAAATGATGGAGTGGAGAGGCGAGAATCAATCCACCATACTTATACTACTTGATTTGCATGCATTAATGAACAGAAATTTTATCGTCTTCAGTGCTCTAGTCACAGTTTCACTGGCCAAGAAGGCAGCAACGACGATGCGACGGAATGCAGTGACAATAAAAGCTGAGATTTTAGACTTTTGTAAATGCAATACAGCAGAGTATCAGGTATATCATTCCTTTAGCGTGTTCAGATTTTGCACAAAAGATTATTTTATCAGATTTCATAACCAGCACTACATATCTGCAAACTGGATGATAAACAGATCTGAAACTTTATTCACAGAAACGTTGTTTGTTTCACTTTTGAAAAAAGAACTTACATATGTATATGATTGATGAACAGATCAATATTCAAGTACAGGATCTGGGAGTTGTCATCTTTTACTGCTTGTTATTCATATATCTGGGATTTCCACCATTATTCATTGGCTGTAATTACTGGTTTGAAAGGCAAGGTTATTCATCTGTTTGTCTGTTGTGACCATGGTGACTGTTATATAGTCTGTTGATCATTGTTAAAGAGGTCAGGTTAGGTCTTAGTGGGAGACAGCATCAGAAGATAAACCGGAAGTGTTAGTTTGGTCAGTTGATTGGTCAACTAGGCCAGAATTTACAAACAGGAAGTGACAATCAGAAAAATTGATTGGATAGTTGACTGGGAAGGCTGATGAAGGGGTGAAGGCAGGTACACAGTCACAGCTTGAGAACCACATTGATCGTTCAATTATACAGGTGACGTAGTCCTTATATTGTGTGAGACTACATTGTATCAGTGAGTCTCCCTGGCTTCTAGTCATTGGGAGCTGCTCAAAATGTTGGACTATTTCATTGCATTCTTCTTTGTAGTGTGGTTTACAGGCCTTGTTTTTCATCAAAATTTATGGAAATCTGCGAAATGGGGAATCGATGAAAATCCTAACTTATTTTCTTATGCATTCTGCTCAAATTCTTTGAAGTCTTATTTATTGAGTCTCGTGATTTCAGTTTGTTGGAATTTGATGGGGATCGAATTCCGTTGTTTAATAAGCCTATGTTTTAGTAGGTAAGAACAAAGAGAAATTATAATTCAGTCGATGCAAAGTTCATGTATGAGATGAAGTTAGACTATTCATGACGAGAAATCTGTAACCATAGATTTCATAGTACATAAAGGTGGATATATTATCAACCACACCTGACTCCTAACATGATGCTGTTACCAACATAAAGTGGATCTACCTTTCCTCCACTCTCTCATTCAGTATTACCATTCATGCATTTTTGTTTCAGACTATATTTTTCTTCTATTTCAATCTTTAATTTCAGTTTGTTTTCAAAGCTTCCTGAGACTCTAATATTCACTGAAAACTTCTTCTTTTCAGTTTCTCCCCAGTATTCTTTTTCAGAGTGAACTAGCATCATCACTAACATTGCAGAATCACTGTTTATGTACACTTTCCATTCTTCTATTGCAGTTTTTGAGCATTTAGGAGACAATTCTTATTGCCCAACTTACATTATCATGGACATTAAAGTTTAATTATTCTCTTCTGGATTGTAAATATTATAGTTCATGAGGGAAATTCTAAAAAAAAATTTTTTTAGACATGACAGTGTTGTTGCCATGTAAACCTTACCAAGTACTGATATGAAAACGTGCTATTGTACATTTGCTTTCATATGAACACACTGTTTTCAGAATTCTGAGAGAGAGAGAGAGAGAGAATTAATGTTTAATGTCGCGTTCAGCAATATTTCAGCTGTATAGCGACTTCAGAAGCGATACTCACTCAATATGGTACCTGAAAAATTATTGACCAAGTATTAATGCCCCTTGAAATACGCTGAAAATGAACCATTTTAATTCAAAACTGTGGCAGAATAAAATTGTGATGTCTCCTGAATGACTCCATATCTTCAATTCCACCCACCTCACGTCTTTTCACTTGACATCCATCTTGACCTGTTCTAACTCTAAGTCTTCTCTCCGACCATCGTGATCATCAGTTGGGGCGGCGGCGGTGGTGGCGGCGGCGGAGGTGGCGGTGGTAGCAGGGTTCAACGTAACCCCAGCGCCATCAAACAGATGTTACTGGACTGGTGTAAGGCCATGACCGCTGAGTATGAGGTACCGACACACCAATCACGCCCTCGCAGTGTCCCAGCATGCAGTACTGGTGTCTGCCACGCAGTATTCAACTTGAATGCTCTAGTCTAGCCGGCAGCAGCATCATTTCTAGAACAGCTAACAAGGCTTTGCTTACTGTATTAACCTCTACTTGTCTGTCTGTCTGTCTGTCTGTAACACTTTGCTATCAAGGATTATGGAGTCACTGTGTATTGTCTTGTCGAACTAGTGATTAGTCACCTTGATTAGATCCCGATATTGTAGTCTGGGCTAGGACAGCAGATCATTGTGGTCATGCCTTAACAATAAAGCATTCATTGTCAGACTGAACCATTGTTTGTGTAGGAATGTTGGATATATAGTAATTTTCAGATTAGCTATTAAAATTACTTATAATTTTGTTGAATGGGTCTTGGTACTTGTATCTGCATGGTCTGTAGCTGTACAATTATGTATAGCCATGCCATCTATCCGGGGTTCTCTCCCTTTGATTAATCTTTTGATGAACACATTTATTTTCTGGTCATAAAATAAAGTTTTGGGTAATTTCTTCTTTTGTATTTTTAGATTAGTATTTCCAGAATAAAGCTTTCCAACAAATGTGAAAAACTTACAATTTATTTGCCACAGTATTAAGGAGGTTCCTGACAATTTGAAAATAATTTTTTTTCTTATACTTCGACAAGAGGTAGAGCAAACCTTCAACATTCAAAATAAAGGATAAAATTCAGGGGTCACCAGGCTTAATATTGCATAATCTAGGAATTTATATGGTGTACTATCATGGTTTAGCCCTACTCTAATATATGGAATTAGATAGGAATTCTATGAAAAATGCCTCTATTTTCATAGAAAAAGCTAATATTTTCATAGAAAAAGCTGATATTTTATAAGAAGATAAAATGTCATTTCTCCAAAATGCCTCAATAGTTTTCTGGAACAATGTGGAATCGGAAAATTTGATAAAAATGAGGGGTCACCAGGCTTCTCTTCAAGACAGTAGGATTCCAGCATGGAAAACCATGGTCATGAGGTCAATTATTTCGCTAAGTCATTTTGCCAGCGTTACTTCGTTGAGATGGTATTGCCTCAAAATTGGAAAACACATTATCTAATTCAAAAATCTTTTTCACAGCTGTTCTTTTAGAAGCTTATATTTTCCTTTTCCAATAAATTTCTTTTGAATATCGCTATTTTGGTAGATGCGCAGAACTATGCGCAGTAGACGTAAACTTGGATTTTTCTGGAACCTCCTTAAATGAAACAAATTAATCAATCCACTACAAAGCCTTCTTAAGGGGTTTTGTTTCAGACTTTACAAAGTTTATAGTAAAGCCCCCTAAAAATAGTCTTTATATTGAAGTACTAGTTGACAAAAGAGCATATCCAAAAGACAATCTGATATTTTGACCATGTAGTTTTTGGAAAATCATCTTGTATGAATGAGAGAATCTAAAAAATAACATGACTTTCAATTCAAGAATTTTCGCTTAACAAGCTATCTTAGAAAACAATTTTGCATGGTGAACTTTCAATTTCTCTGCTCAGATTTTTACTGCATGTATACAGATTGAAATTAGCGAAAAAATAGGTTCTTCACCATGTTGATTTCTGGCCATAGAGATAAGTGTCAAAATCTCCTGGTCAAAGATAGGAGAATACTGAAAATCTAAAGTTCACGTAGGCTGAAAGTCAATTGTAAATTTGAGATTTTCCATCAGGTTGGATGGAATTTTAGTTTTTGGTGACAGTTTTGAGGGGTATTCTAAGTTCATTTATTCATTCTCAGTTGATCTGAATGCTCATTTGTTTATAAATGCAAATATGGGTGATTTCTGGTATTAAAGTGAATGGTAACAAAACCCCTCAAGTGCAATCCAGTGGAAATCTTACAGTCTGAGAAGCAATCAAACCTGGCTTGAAGCAACATGGCATGGTTTCCACAGGATTTAATGGTACTAACAAAGTTGCCTGAGCCATGGTTGTGTTTTCCAGTCACAAATACATGTGGATATGACAGTGGTGGAGGTCTTCCCTTATATCACCGTTGGAGGGTCTGGGAAAGATACAAATGTGCAATGGTGAACTGGTCGCTTTATTGTTCTCTGGTGAAAGGATAATGGGTAATTTGGGTTAGACAATATGGTGAATACTTGGATTAGGTGAGAGTGTTGTTGCATGCATTGCTGGTGTGAGTCGGTTGTCCCTGCATGAACATGTGTTATTGCTGGTGTGAGTCGGTTGTCCCTGCATGAACATGTGTTATTGCTGGTGTGAGTCGGTTGTCCCTGCATGAACATGTGTTATTGCTGGTGTGATTCGGTTGTCCCTGCATGAACATGTGTTATTGCTGGTACATGTACCTTTACCTGCACATATACATGTAGGGCATCAAGAGTTTTTTTTTTTTACAGCTTATCTAATTGATAACTTTAATTGTACAGCTGAAATATATGACAAGCTCATTATTAAAAGACCAACCACAAGATATATTGCTCAGCACTTACAGCTAATTAACACGACACAAACTTAATTTACTGTGAAGGGATGTAATTACCGGAATTCATTTTATTATGTAACTTATCTGCTTCATTCATAAATTTGCACTCTGATAATGGTTTAGAAGTATTTTAAGAATGTACTATGAGAGGAAGTGCATGTACACTAATGTACCACAGTATGTTAACATTGTTTTTTGCAGAAACTCAGAAATGATCTTATTGTAAAAAACTAAACTGTATCGAGGAACATTATCAAGCAAATTTTGAATAAATCTGAGGTTTTCTACCTGTCTTGAATAAGGAAGGGGTATCTACATGCAGATACTGAGACAAAGATCTGTTCATTTACATCAATTTCATGGTTACTAAACTGGAAACCTGCCTATATTTTGCAAAATTGTGTCTGCATCATTGTATACTTGTTCATGTAGATTGTTGAAAATGGGATATTTTCAGCTTTGTGACAGTGGCAATGTAGTCTCACGAAGATTCGCCTGTTTCTGGTGACAGAGGATATAAACATTTCATGTTTTCGTGGCGCTTTTGAGTGTCATTTTTAAACCTGTCACCAGTACTCTTTTTCATGGTAGACGTACGGGCACTGAATGCACTCATTTCGATCAAACAATGAATCGATAGAATAAAGCTTCTTACACTTGTACCTCATTGATATAAAAACGTGATTGTACTGGAATAATGCATCCTCTATTACTAGGATCACCAATATGTAGCCGTCAAACATAGGAATATTATTCATTCATACACATGTAAATGCTATCTACACATGTAAATGGTAACTACACATGTAAATGGTAACTACACATGTAAATGCTATCTACACATGTAAATGCTATCTACACATGTAAATGCTAACTACACATGTAAATGCTATCTACACATGTAAATGGTAACTACACATGTAAATGCTATCTACACATGTAAATAGCAACTGCACATGTAAATGCTATCTACACATGTAAATGCCACTAATGTAATGCTAAACTATTTCTATCTCTTTCAGAATGTACAGATTACCAATTTCTCCAGCAGTTGGAATAATGGCATGGCATTCTGTGCTGTAGTCCACCATTTCTTTCCTGATGCTTTTGACTTCAGCACCCTAGATCCCAAACAGAGAAGGAAAAACTTTGAACTGGCTTTCGATACGGCAGAGTAAGTTACTTGTCATTGACTTTGGCTTAATGTTACACTCAAGGTTGTTTCACTCATATGGTGACAGTCAGTTTGGTTGGTGGAGGAAGCCGGAGAGAACCACCACCTGTCGGCAAGTAACTGACAAACTTTCACACATGGACCAGCTGGGTTCGAACCCGCACCGGTTCAGCAGTGTGAGGCTAGCGATCACCAGCGAAACGCCTTAGACCACTCGGCCACCGAGAGCCCTACTCGGTTACATTTCATAGACAACATTGAAACTTGCATGCAAGAAAAAAACACAGTACCTTGAAGGTTTGTTACCCCTTTCAGTGATTTTCAACAGAATTATACCCCTTTATTGACGACTTCATTGTATTACATTGTTGTCCGGGTGGAATCTCCATCATTAACTGCCAAAGAGTTTCCAAATTTTCTTAACTCAAGCTTGTTGTAAGAGGCAACTGAATGGGGCACCTCGGATGTGAAAAGGAATAGGAACCAAATGTCGGGATATGATTGAAATAGCGTTGAAAGCAATGTTAAATCATATTCACTCACTCACACCCCAAATTTTCTTAGTAAATGCTGAGTATTGTGTAGGTGTGCACTGTCATGCTGTATACCCATTTCCCTATCCCCAGAGTTGTGGCACTTTATTGTCAGTCTCAATATGCTTTCCCGTCCCATATCTGAGATATTTTTGTCCTCCGCCACGAAGTGGTGGGAGGACTTGGAAATGCTAGCCGTCCGTCCGTCCCACATCTTGTGAACGCGATACCTTGAGAACAATTCGACCAATCAACTTCAAACTTGAGAAGGTGCTTCACATCAGTTAGATGGCCATTGGTATTGATTTTCACTGAGGTACGAAATCCAACATGGCTGCCATCGGCCATATTGGATTCTGTCCATCCCACATCTTGTGAATGCGATATCTCGAGAACAATTAGACCAATCGACTTCAAACTTGGGAAGGTTCTTTACATCAGTCAGATGGCCATTGGTATTGATTTTCACTGAGGTACGTAATCCAAGATGGCTGCCATTGACATATTGGATTCTGTCCATCCCACATCTTGTGAACGCGATATCTTGAGAACAATTCAACCAATCTACTTCAAACTTGAGAAGATGCTTCACATCAATTAGACGGCTATTAGTATTGATTTTCACTGAGGTACGTAATCCAAGATGGCTGCCATTGACCATATTGGATTCCATCCATCCCAGATCTTGTGAACGCGATATCTCAAGAACAATAAGATCAATCGACTTCAAACTTGGAAGGTTCTTCACGTCTGTCAGGCGGCCATTGGTATTGATTTTCACTGAGGTACGTAATCCAAGATGGCTGCCATCGACCATATTGGATTCTGTCCATCCCACATCTTGTGAACGCGATATCTCAAGAACAATTCGACCAATCGACTTCAAACTTGGGAAGGTTCTTCACATCAGTCAGACGGCCATTGGTATTGATTTTCACTGAGATACGTAATCCAAGATGGCTGCCATTGACATTGGATGCTGTCTATCTCACACCTTGTGATCGCGATATCTCGAGAACAATTCAACCAATCGACTTCAAACTTGAGAAGATGCTTCACATCAGTTAGACAGCCATTGGTATTGATTTTCACTGAGGTACATAATCCAAGATGGCAGCCATTGACCATATTGGATTCCATCCATCCCAGATCTTGTGGACGCGATATCTCAAGAACAATTCGATCAATCGACTTCAAACTTGGGAAGGTTCTTCACGTCTGTCAGACGGCCATTGGTATTGATTTT
>JAVTVY010038268.1:0-16673 GCA_036873755.1 Hanleya hanleyi | reverse complement strand
TTTGAATTTGCTAAACCAAAAACCTTATCATTTCCAGGTAGGGGACACCGACACCGACACCGACGACGACATCCTCTTTCCCCCCTCACAATATCGCCCCTTTACTTCATAAGGCGAGATAAAAAATGAGATAAAGTTTACTAGTTCGAATTATTTCCCATCAATGTATACCATCAAAGTTGAAACAAGACCAACAGTTTTCATGAAATTTCGATTGAAAAATGGACGCTATTGTTTTCATTTTCATTTTTTTAAATTGGAATATTTTCTACAGTAGCAGCGTCGGTTATACAAATCATATAGTTGGAATCCCTACGATGTACGCTTTCATAAAATATATAGTTTATTATGGTTATCTTGTATATTTATTGATACAGATGACAAATTGTCACGGGAGTGCAAAAACTGCCTCTACGCGGACAGCTATCCTTAACATAAAGAATTTGACTATGGTCAGTGATATTTCAATAGACTTCAGGTCCAGCCATAAGTGGTATAAATTTGGACAATGTAAATATAATCTTTCATGAAATATTGTACTAAATAGAATCTGACCTGGATAAAATAGGTCAAGGATAAATAGGTCAAGGTCAGTCATCTTCAGCACACCTTTGGATCTCGCCGGATGTATACATATTATTAATTTGGAAAGCCTAGATACATTTCTTCATGTTAGACCATAATAAACAGTATATGACCTTGAAAAAATGAGTCAAGGTCAGTCAACTTGGATGGGCTTCTAGTCAATCACCCGTTGCATAAGTAATATGAATTTGGGGGCCCTAGCTTCAATCCTTCAAAAAATATGGCAAATACTATAATCTGGCCTTAATAAAATAGGTTGCATCGATCAGAACGCTGATTAAGCGCCACAACAACTCGCGATAAACACTACACGCACAACGGCGATGCGGACGGTTTTACCCCCCTCTCCGTGTTTAGACGTCTTGTAAAACTAAAAATGGACAGTCGCTGATAAACGAGGTGTTTTTATGAAAGGTAAGTGGACATAGAATCGAATTATTTTTATTGGTTATGGTCAATTGGTTCGGCAAATATTGCCCGTACAGCATTTTCCCAACAACTCCATCTGGTGACTGGTTTACAGCCATAGCGTTGTTCTCACGTAGTATAGAACAAGGCTATACCAGAGCTAATTGTATTAGTGATATCTCCATTGCGGAGCCTCATGATGGATTTAGTTACCAGATATTCAGTGTTGGGAATTTCCTGTGTCGCCATAATGAGGGTTGAGGAAATGACGAAAGAAGCTAAAGAAGGTAATGTCATGTACATAAGCATTACCTCCTTCACCATACTGCTTCAAATACTTGTGGTACCCCCTGCGGGACAATTTAACATTAGTTACTAGTATACGGTAAAAGTTAGGGATCAGGAATAACTAATGGCGGGGATATGTACTACTTTCTGCGCACATGCATATGGGCATAATGAACACTTGAATGGCTTTTCACCCTTGAGTCAAGGGTATAGTGTGGTAATTTTGAGCTCCCTATAACTCAGGGGGAAAGGAACATATTCCTAAATAGCCTCGGCCATGTAAAGAGGGTTCATGGGATTCATTCCGGTGGTTCAATTGTCATTTTCCATAGTAGCCGTATAGTTAGTGGGTTTTTTATATATATATTTTTTTTAACTCACCTTGTCCAGCACAAGTGGCAATAGTGCGAAGCAATGACTTTTTCCATATCCTGTCGGAAGAATCCCTAGTACATTGTGTTTAACGCATAAATTGTTTAGTATGATTTTTTGTTCTTTTTCAATTTATGCGGTAATAGATCTTTCACTATGGACTCTATGGCTCTGTTCGTGTTCGACATTTTGCTGGACTGTGAACGTTGCATGGACTGCCCGTGCGATAGAAGCCGATTTGGCCGATCACGTGTTTAGGTTTGTAATTTGAACCAACCAGTGTCTACCGCGCGTTTTCTCGCGCCGACGTGTTTCACGTCATAATTTCTGAGAAGATGGCGGGCACGGACGTGTTTCTGTCTTCGCTCCTGACTGGATTTCACTCGAAATAAATAGTACAGACCCTACAGACACGGAATTACTGCATAATACTTTATTTACGGAGGGGATTCAATTAGTACAAACCAAGGTCAGTCATCTTCATTACACCTCTGGACCTTCGCCAGATGTACACATAGTATTAATTTGGAAAGCCTAGCTTTATTTCTTCATGTTATATCATAATAAACAATATATGACCTATAAAAAATAGATCAAGGTCAGTCAACTGGAATAGGATTCTAGTCAATCACGAGTTGCATGTGTACTATGAATTTCGAGACCCTAGCTTTAATCCTTCAAAAAATATAGCAAATACTAGAATTTGACCTTGATAAAATAGGTCAAGGTCAGTCATGTTTAATAGGCTTCTGACCCTCACCTGATACATATGTGGTATGAATTCACAATGTCTGGCTATTATTCTTCTTGAGATATCGTGTTCACAAGAAAGATGGACAGACGGACAGACAGAAAGACGGGCAGATGATGCTGCATGACTAAGACAATACCCTTCGGGCAAAATTTGCCCGATGCGCGGATATTACATCAGACCACGTGGGCTCTAGAAATAGACTAGACTTTCCACATGTCTGAGTATCGTTAACATTATTCTCTCATTATTTTCTGTACATTTTCGGCCTGATCGGATTTCGCTGCTTGATAAACTAAACACAAAATTATTTGGGCGACTAAACACTTCATGAACCAAAAATTTGTTTGCCACTTTGGCGATTTACTCTATTTTTAAATGACACATTGGCGACTAACTGAACAATTCAGTCACCAGTTGTCACTTTATAGTCACCATTGGCGAGTTGTCGACCAGGTTTTGTGAGCACTGGAGGATTTCTTGAGATGGGGTCATTTCTCAAGCTTACTTAATATTGGAGAGCCCAATACTCTATTGTGTCCAACATAAGAAATAACAGACATTTGGGGCTAAGCGAGGGTTGTTTGCACTCAACGACCCACCCCCAAGACTCCTGTCAACTAGCAGCTTCCCATAAACATACACTTCAATATCAAAATTATATTTCAGCAAAATTGTATTTATTTTGCATTATAAACTCAACTTTTTAATCAGAACAGCTAGTGTGCCCATTCATGACACAGAGTTCCTTTGAATTGATCAAAGTTGAAAACTTGAGTCTATAGTCATTTTGTCTCTGAATGTCCTGTCTTACACATTAACTTTGAGCAAGTTAAAACAAAACTGATTACCTTGACTGTTTATAACAAAATAATACTGATTGATATCATGACTATTAACTCTTTGCCTACGGAATAAATATTCACAACTGGCCGGAATAAATTATGCAAAAATATTTATTTCCGCATATGGTTATAATAATGGCCCTAAGATTTTTCCATGGGTACCGTAGGTAGGGTAAACTATATATTTTTACAATCCTTATGCTTTGGGGATTCATATAAATAAAAACTTATGATGGAAACCATTCTTGAATTGTTTGTTGTTTTTTTCAAGTCGGGAGAGAAAAAAAAACACGCACAACTTACAAAGTTATGTCGCGCACACGGGATGGTGATGCCATGCTTGGGAAACCCCTTTCATTTGTCAGATTTCATGAGGCTATCTAATTTTACAATCTTGATGTTTTGGTGATTCGTATAAATAAAATCCCCACTACTGGTGTCTGCATGACGCTGACGTTATTTGGGGATTCCCGATGTAATAAACTCTAAATTGAGGCTGAAAAGAATGTAACCAGTAATTCATATATCACGGGAGCGTTAATTGGTCAATTTTTCGCTACCAAGGCGAAACAACCAATCACAGGTGTGTTTAGATAAGGCTATCAAGAAACCCCTGACAACGGCTTTCCGGCGCAAGTTTAAGAAACGTGAGCCGCTCACAACATCATGCCGTAGGCAATGATTAAAACCATAATCATGGCGAAGAAGACAGCATTTAGAATATGACGAATTTTTATAGGAAAATGCTTGGGCCAAAATTTCATGAAAAGAAATTAAATCACTAAACCTTCAAATAAAGCCTGGCGTTATAATCTATAGTCAAAATGATCGTCACGATTCCCCCCTCCCCCCAAATTGTACCCTCATGCAAGGACATCCAAATAGGACCAGAGTTCATGATTTTTGCAAATGTGGCCCGGTACCACTTTTGTGTAATTTAATTACTGCTACATGTAAGGGTCAATGTATAGTTAGTACATGTAGAGGCTTAATCTTTACTTGCTCTGTGTTGGAATTCTACATGTTCAGAGTGGCTATTGTTTTAAGTGCCCTTTGTCTTTGTTTAACTTACAACCTGCTGGTAGATATGCATTGTGTTACAAAGAAGCCTCAACCTGCTTAGTGATTGGTCAGTAGTTTAAATCTTCAATCAGGATTTATCCCGATTGGCTGTATTTTGAATTTGTTTAAATCTGCTTTTAAATCTGCCAGTCCACTTTATGTAGAGCAGACCAGTTTATTAATTTGTCTGGACTATTCTCTGGATTGGAATCAAGGTTAGTTGTTGCTATTTTTACTACATTTTGCACTGTATTTTAAAGTTTATTGAATGTAAGCTTGCTACTATATTAATGGTAGTATAATGTGGGTTCTAACTTTTCTTGTAGAAAATTAGTGTACATGTAGTAGCCATTTTTATTAATAACATTTCCTTTATTTCTAAGAACCTACTCTGCTAATCTATGTCTGGGAAAGAGCAGAAGTAACAAAGTAGCCATTTTTATTAATAATATTTCCTTTGTTTATTTCAAAGAGCCTAGCTATTATCTATGTCCTTATGGGAAAGACCAGAATGTGTGAATTGTGTATGTGTGCATATCTGTACGTGTGTCTCTGGATTATTTCTATATTTTTGTAAGAGTAATTGTCCACTATGCAGACTAGTAAATCTAGCTATTCTGTAATATTTTCATATGCAATGTTTAGCTAGAAACATATACTGTATTCTAGTATTTGGCAGGCCAATGACTGGCATGGGTCACCAACAGCATAGGCTATATATTTACATTTTGTGTGTATTGTGGACAGATGTAACCATCTGTGGCAAGATCGTGTAATAGTACCCCATGTTTTTTCATCGATTACTCTCTCCTGACAAGAAGTGTTCTCCTTGTCAGAGGATTCCCATGCTCTTCTCCAGCCGCGAGAGGTGAAAGACTCACTTCTTATGTTCTGTCCATAATCTTCCTTGGTTATGATATGACAATATGTAATTTCAGTATTTGAAATACTCTAAACTTTTGCAAATGCATTGGATAATTTTCCGTATTAACCCTCACGCATTAGGTGTGTTTCACGCTCTCACGCAGCTATATCAAAATCTGAAGCATATGATCTTTTTCATGAAAAACCAAGAATCGTTGAAAATTGTAAATTTGAGAAAATAAAAAAGAGCACATGCTTTAAAAAAAAATCCTACACTTGGCTCAAAGTATGAATTTATAGCCTCCTGTGAAGGTTGAAATGTATAATTTGTAGGCTGTTATATGGAACAAAAATGCGAAAAATATTGAAATGAGTTATACAAATTCGCATGTTTGTTGGGCTGGTATCTCCTGGGTGAATAAACTAAAATTTCCTGCTTTGGCAAAATTATAACTTGACAGATGATCTGAATAATGGACAAAGGTACACTGTGACAATAAATAACGATCGCTACAATGTTGCATCCAAATCATAACAAAATTGCACAAATACACTGAACGTTATTAAAATATATGAACCATTGTTGCAATATTATTGCAGTATCGGCACAATTTCAACTCATAATCTTTCATACATTCTACATCACGATAGGTACAATCATGAAACTCAATACAATGTTGCATCAATATCACAATATGTTGCACATATATACTGAACGAGAACTAAAAAACATAACATTGTTGCAATACTGCAGTATGGGCACAGTTCTACCTCCTAATGTTTCATTGATTTTCAATAACAATAGCTAAACTGTTTGCATGGACATCGCTACAATGTTGCATGAAAATCACAACAGTGTTGCACAAATAAAATGAACCTCGTCTTAATCCTCCCAGTAAATTATTACTTGACAGATCTGAATGGAGAAATGTACGTACACTGTGACAAAAAATAACCATCAACCATGCCGATATATGGATTAAATGATCGTCTTGCAGATATCTATTTTGTTGTTGCACTTGTAAACATAGTATTTCGTAGTCAAATTTTATCAATAGAAAAAATAGTTCAGTGACATCACGACCAAGTGTAGTATTGTTTTTTTTTTCTCACGCTACATGTATTGATGAAAATATTGTGTGATACCTCTGTAGTTATGGGAATTAAGAGAAGGTATATTGTTTGATAGGAATGTGGGGATTAAACAGTGTCTATGTGACACTGTTACGAGGGATCATGTGTAGGGCGGGTTGGGTGAAACGGGTTGCACGGCGTGTTCGCACGACCTGTGCCCATCGCGGTGCGATGGAGTGCCCAAGTACATCCATCCATCCATTATCCAATCAACTTGTTTGAAAGTGTTACGTTACTAGTCACATATGATATTTACGTCATGGCTTTAGTTTATGTCACTGAATACCAACAAAGTTATGTGATAAATGTATATAAATTATAAATTTCAGAATGATGTGACACAGATTAATGATTTATGCTCATGTTGTACCCAGGAAGGGGGGGGGGGTGGGGTCTATCAGGAGATGAATATGCTTGTGGTTATCCAAATGTACATGCAGCAGTTCTAAGCTAGCTAGCTAGCTGGAACAGATTTCACAGGTATAAATGTATGGGACAGTAGTGAATGTTGAGCAACTAAAGTTAACTTTCACCCGGATGTAACTATGATGTCACAACTGGATGGTTTGTAACGAGGCTTTTGATTGGTTGAATTGTAAGTGTGAGGTTGAATTTGATTGGTTGAGGTGTCGTCCCTGTTGTAAAGCAAGATGGTGGGTGTCGGCCCTGTTGTAAAGCAAGATGGCGGCGTGATAGCAAGATGGCGGTGTGGTTCGGAGATGTTCGGAGATGTTCGGGTGTGTTCGGGCCTGTTCGGGCCTGTTCGCGAAGGGTGGAAAGCAAGATGTCGGTTGTCGGTCCTGTTGTAAAGCAAGATGGCGGTTGTCGGCCCTGTTGTAAAGCAAAATGGTGGCTGTGGGCCCTGTTGTAAAGCAAGATGTCGGAGTTGGTTCGTGAATGTTCGGGAATGGGGTGAAAAACATATAAAAGTAGGTGATTTTTAGTGAATGGGTTATAATCATTGGACTACTTTGGGAAGTTTTTTCACCACTGACCTGATTTGCCTGCCTGCCTGCCTGCCTGTCCAGCCAGCCTGCCTGACCCGTTCCAGCTCCTGCCTGACCCGTTCCAGCTCCTGCCTGACCCGTTCCTGTCTGACCTGTAACCACCCAACCAGCCAGCCAGCCTGCTCCTGCCTGCCTACTTGTCCAGCCAGCCTGCCTGACCAGCTCCTGCCTGACCTCTAACCAGCCACCCTGCCCCGTGTGTTTGGAAGCATGACACGTGGAGAAGATTTTCCCTATGACCCAGCAGTCCCTCCTGTAGAAGTTTTGCCTGAAGACGAGCGTGTGAGGCAGCTTTATCAACGACACTGGGCTACCATACGCCATTGTTTTCACCGTGACCGTCGTCTATTGGATTTGTATAACTTTCGACTGGAAGACCTCACCTATTTGTCTACCTACGCTGAGAGCATATTTAGAGACCAGGTGACAGCGTTCAAGTTGAATATGACATTTGGGTATATTTTACGGCACAAGGAGACGGAGCAGCTGCGGTATTATTATCCCAGTAATAATACGTATGTGTTTGACCAGCCCTTCACGGTGACGGAAGAGATTTCCCTGCAGCCACTCCTTGAACAATTGACTACGTTGGATCCATTGGAATGGGCCCAGTTGCAACGCCCCAATACCCAATGGCTTGTGGAAAGGGTGACCAACGTCACATTTTTCGTCACGAAAATGAGAGATCATCCTATCGGTGCTCCTGTACTACTCCCTCCTTGGCTGCTTCGTCGACGCGGCCTGTATGCATTAACGCGAGGGGTAAAGGGGGTCTACAAAGATCGGAAATGTTTGTTTCGGTGTTTGGCCGTACATGTGGACGAGTGTGACCCCAAGGCTTGTGACACAGTGGCCAATCACTATTGGCAACAGTACTTAGAGCAGCAAGACATGGATGAGCGGCACTTCCGTGGCGTTCCTTTCAAGAATTTGGATGACGTGGAAACCTTATTTAACATCAATATCTTTGTATACCGATTACAACGGGAGGACGATACATTGGTGGCTGAATTGGTGCGTCGTTCCACAGAACGGTACGCTTCTACCATGAAAGTGAATGTGTTCGACTACAATGGCGTGAGTCATTTTCGTTGATACACAATATGAGCCAGTATTGTGAGTCTTACAGTTGCGCCCAATGCCATCGGGTGTTTCACCGTACCTCCAACTTACATCGACACGAGAAGAGTTGTACGAACGCTGTGAAGCGAGTCTATCCTGGTGGTGTGTATCATAATAGGCCTACTATTTTCGAGGAACTGGCCGATGAGGGTCTCATCATACCGGAGGCGGACCGTTATTTTCCCTACCGGGCGTGTTATGATTTTGAGGCCTTGTTGGAGCCCATGGACTTGTTTTCAGCCAAAACACAGTGGACGCAGCGCCATATTCCCCTCAGTGTGAGCATTTCCAGCAACGTACCTGGCTATGACGCTGCACCGGTCTGTTTCGTGTCTACCGGGGATGCCCATGAGTTAATCTCCCGCATGATGGGGTATTTAGAGGAAGTCAGCGCGGCCAGTACGGAATTGTTGGTGTGCAAGTTCCAGGACATACTGGACCAACTGGACGATCGGATTCCTATACCGGGTGTAGCGTTTAGTGATGATGAAGAGTTGGAGTCGGAGTCGGAGTCGCAGTCGGAGCCCATGCAGTCGCAGGATGTGCCTTTACCCAAACCGTATGCCGAGAAATTGAAAGCGCGCTTCTTACAATACCTAGGCCAGTTACCGGTGCTGGGGTTCAACTCGGGGCGCTATGATTTGAACATGGTGAAGGAATTTCTCTACCCTTACTTGGCCCAGGCGAATACCATCAAGTCGGTCATCAAGAAGATCAATAATCATATGGCCCTGACTACCACATCACTCCGTTTCCTGGATGTACGCAACTACCTAGCGCCTAATTATAGTTATGATCAGTGGGTGAAGGCGTATGACTGTGCACAAACGAAAGGTCGGTTCCCTTACACGCATATATCGACGCTCGACCGTTTGGCGGAAACACAGTTGCCACCGCGGGAGGCCTTCTTTAACGATTTGAAGCAAGTGGAATGTCCGGAAGACGCGTACCGTGAACTAGAGCAGGTATGGAACGACCAACACATGGAGACGATGCGAGATTTCCTCATATGGTATAATAACCTGGATGTGGTTCCTTTCCTGGAAGCGGCTGAGAAAATGGTTCAACTGTTTCGTCGTGAAATGCATGTGGACATCTTCAAGGAGTGTTTAAGTTTACCGGGTGTGGCGCTTCGCCATCTTTTTTCAAGCGTGTCCGACGTACTTTTCGTTGATACAGCAGAAAGATGCGGACATGCATGAGTGTTTAAAGGCGAACATTGTGGGTGGTCCCAGTCTTATATTCCACCGTTATCACGAGAAGGACGTGACTACTCTGCCCGGTGGAAAATCTTGTGCTAAGATTATTGGTTTCGATGCCAATGCGTTGTATCTGTGGTCACTCGCCCAACCTATGCCCAGTGGACATTATACACGTTGGTTGGCCGAAGGGCAGCATTTTACGCCCCAACGCGCTTCTTCCAAACATCTCGCTGACCAGTGGATAGATTGGGAAGCCTATCGACGGGGAATTACTATACGACACCAGACCAACGCCACAGAGAAGCGCATAGGCGATCGTCGCCTTCCCGTCGATGGGTTTGCCCTGGTGGGTAACACACCCACTGTATTCCAATTTTACGGTTGCTATTGGCACGGTCACGGATGCCATTTTAGTGCTGGGTGTTTCAACGACCGACGTGGGAAAACAGGTGAGGAATTACGGAAAGAAGTGGTGGAGAACGCGGATTATGTGAAAGAGAGAGGTTACCATCTCATTGAGATGTGGGAGTGTCAATTTCACACCATGTGTGAGGCCCTACCTCATTTACGGCGTTTCTTAAAAGAGCGCGAGTATCCGTTGAGTCGTCGTCGACTGCTGAGTCTACCCCAGATGTTCGACGCCATTCGTTCGGGGGACCTGTACGGCTTTGTCGAATGTGATTTGCATGTTCCCGACACTCTCAAACCTGTCTTCGCCCAGTGCCCGCCCATCTTTAAGAACACGCTGGTGGGTCGAGATGATATTGGGACCACCATGGGGGCCTACGCAGATCAACACGAGTGTTTACCGCATCCGCGTCGCATGTTAATTGGTAGTATGTGGGGAGAGAAGATGTTGTTGGGCACTCCGCTGCTGCAGTGGTATATGCGGCACGGTCTGGAGATTACGAAAATACACCAAGTCATACAGTACGTACCTCACGCCTGTTTTGCGGCGAATGCCGACATTGTGACGTCTGCCCGTCGTCAAGGCGACCAAGACCCCAGTAAGGCCATCATCGGTGAAAGTTGGAAGCTCACGGGCAACGGCTATTATGGCAAAACGGTAACCAACCAGGATAAGCACGTGAACGTGAACATTTGTACGACGACTCAAGCCCGCAAAAAGGTCAATTCTTCTCTCTTTCGGTCGGTGGAGGTGATCGATGACGACACGTATGAAATCACTTTAGCCAAGAAGACTATCCGTTACAACTTACCCCTGCAGATTGGATGTATGGTATACCAGGTGGCCAAGCTGCGCATGCTGCAGTTTCTATATGACTTTATGGGTGTCTATTTTAATGCATCAGACTGGCAACTCATGGAGATGGACACGGACTCGGCCTACATGGCCGTCTCTAATGCGGATTGGGAGTCCCTGGTGAAACCCGAGTTACGGGCCCAGTATGAGATGGAACGGGACCAGTGGTTACCGCAACGTGACCATTACCAGTATGATAAGCGGACGCCCGGGCTCTTCAAGCTGGAGTGGAGTGGGGATGCTATGATTGCGCTCTCCTCCAAGACGTATTACTGTTACGGGGGAGACGAAAATAAGTTTAGCTGCAAAGGAGTGAACCGGCGCGATCCCAACATCGACAAAGCTCTTTACCTGGACGTGTTGCAAAGCCAGGCCAGTGCGAGTGGCACGAATCGAGGATTTCGCGTGGTGGACCATCAGATACGCACCTATATCCAGCAACGAGACGCCTTTACTTTCTTTTATCCCAAACGAAAAGTATTGGCCGACGGTGTCAGCACTACCTACTTGGACTTGTAAAAATGTGGAACATTAACTGTGGAGTCACGAGTTATAAAACTGTAAAAGTCAGGATGGCCGAGTGGTCTAAGGCGCCAGTCCTAAGTGCTGGTGGGCGCAATCCCGTCGTAGGTTCAAAAATCCTACTCCTGGCAGAACTTTTTTGTACCTTAATCACTACTACTACTACTACTATTCTATGTGTACATACCACCTGTATTCTATTTGTATATATCCTTCTTGTTGACTTAAATAAAGAGAGAGTCAAATCATTTTTTGTGTTTTTTCAACCATTTATTCAACAATGCACGTCAGAACAACAACGTCATAACAATATAATGTGATAATAATAATATGGGGTCTGCGCAGTACATGTGTTAAGTTAACCAGAGAAATGGCGCATGCACATTAAAACGAGAGGCCGTCCAGTCATAGACCAGGACATCACGGTCTTCGGCTTGACAATAATCATCAAACATATGTACAATGGTGGGCAGTGAATGTCCTCTACTCCGGTGAGTGAGATAAAACACACAGTACTGTCCGCACACACTACTCAAGGGGCCTTGTAATCTTTGCGTATTCCAACGCCACTCTGTCGTTGAGACGTCCATGAATTTCACTAAATCGGCATGGAGGGGTGCAAGTCCGTAGGAATCAAAGTATTCGCCTTGGCCTTGGGTGTCCACGTACACCGCTATCCAATGTTCACCGGATCGACTCTTCGGGTCTGTATTCAGAATGTAGGCTGCAGGGGTGGTGGAGTGGGTGGGAAACACATTGCGTGGAAATACACCTCGAAAGGGGATCTTGGCATCTCGCTGGAGTATATCCATCAGCTGTTCTGTATCCATGTTTTAGCTGGAGAAGTCACACAGCACGTTTCTTTGCGCATCCACGCTGATGACGTTGTCAAACTCGGCGTAGCAAATCACGTTGATGGTGCTGGGTAGAGGTACGGAGAAACGCAGTTCCAACCGTAGGTTTCCTTTCTTCAGTAAAGCCAGTTGATGATCGTGTTCCAAGGTAGGGGTGAGGTCAAAGGCGAACAATGTGTACCCACGGCTAAAGTCTTTTCGACTGATGGTATTGCCTTCGTCCTGGTTGTTTTGTCCTGTGGCTATAAACAGGTTCAGGTAGGTCCGCACATAGTTTCCGTTAGTAAAGTCCGGTTGTAAGGGTCGGGCTGGAATTTGATGGCCGGCCACGTGCAGTGCCACAAAGTTGATGTTGAAATGCTCAAATTTGAACGGATTCTCAGCCCAATTTCCATTGAATGTGGTGTTGGTCACACACGCCAGGGTATGACGTTTAGGCAGATCTCCTAGAAATAAATTCTCTCTGTTGGCCATCATCGTACCTGCGGGTACCGAGAACACCTTGGTCTGTACGCGTCGGATGGGATACAGGGCTGGTTTTTTCGCTAAGGCTTGCATGTGACTCAGCAACACCCCCTGTTGCAAATCTACCGTACGGACAAACAGGACTGCATCTTCAATGATGATGTTGTAATCGATAGCGCCCGCCCCACCGGCCATTAAGGCAAACATAGGTGAGGAACGGATCAACTTGATCTTGATGGTTACACCGTTCATCATGTAGCGGTCTTGCATGAACAGATCGGCGTGCAGTCGTCCCATCATATCGATGGACTTGCTTTCGCTTGCTAATTTTTTTGCGTCTGGCGTACCCAGTATTGCCAGGGAGTAGATGGTTGAAGTATCCGGGTGTATCCCTGTGGTACAGCTCAGCTTGTAAGTGTGATAGTTTGGCATCACTGCCGTACGACAACAGCGTCTCCAGGTAGGCTCGATACGGATAGGTATTGGTGGACGTACTGATGAGTCTATCGTTCAGACTGATATCCACCTGTTGGAACATGGAGTGCAGCCAAAGATTCACCGGGGTTACATTTGCATCGCCAGCTAGGTCCGTCCCATCCTTGTTCGTTATTTTAGCTTTGACGTACAAGTAGGAGTTGGCTAAATCCAGGTAGGCCGTATCATTGTTTTCAATGGAAAATTCTACGGGACCCACTCCCGTCAGGCTAGCCAGGGGTCGATGTTCTACCCAACGTCCTTCGGCTACACTGGTTTGAGTGGGTGGAATAGTCCACAAATCCAATTCACTGTTGGTAGACGGACATGACTCGGAGTGAATGAAGGCCATTATGCGAAAATGTCTCTCCTACTATTACGTCTCTTCTTCTTCTTCTTCTTCTGGGGTTTAGTCCTTCTCTGGGGTGTGCGTCGTGGGTGGGTTGGCCGTCGACTGACTCTTCGCGGTGTGAGTCTTTGTCTTTTAAGGGCTTTGGCCAGCAACACACCCCCAGCTTCTTTAGCCCGGCGTTTGAAGGCTTGTCGGGGTGCTGTGCCTTCCATCACATCCTCGGCCATGCGCAATCCACTTTGTACCGCTTGTTTCCCTACCGTTTTAACACCCCGTGTCACCATGGGCAGGAACGTTTTGACGATACTCCCCAGTATGTTTCCCAATCCATGTCCACGTTGCATGCGGGCCCCACTAAACATGGGCATGCCTCCTCCCGTTTGTTTCTTGTAGTAGTCGGCATAGCTGGGTGTATGGCACTCGTAAGGTACGTACATTATTATACGAAGTGAGGAGAACGGGTTTGTCGGAAAGCAAGTGTCAGCACCACTTTTCCTCGCTCGAATGGGATCGGCCGTCCCGTGTCATCTCTTATATCCACCGTGATCGTGTCGATATCGGTATGGCGTACGGGCAGGAACATGATAGGGTTGAAACTGTGGGTGGCTTGTTCGCCATACGTCTTGCTATTGGGCACCACTCGTAACAGAGGTGTGTTCATATCACCCACAATATGGCTGTCCACGGCATCCGAGTAGACGTACAGTGCGTACATGCCTTCTTTCATATCCATCAAATGGGAACCGTGCTCATTGGTGGGACCCTTGTATACGACGTGGTGAGACAGCCGTAACATTTCCTGTAGTCTAGAACTGAGTTTCGCGTTCACGATAGGGGTCAGCCAGATAAAGCTCTTTTCGTTGTGTGCGTTCACCTCGAAGCACAGGTTTCTCTTCAAGCGCATGGATAACTGGCGTGTTGCATTATTCGTGAACGCCTGTAGAGCCTTGTACTCCATCAAGGCATTCAGAGCCCGTACGAACTTCTGCGGTGTATCGTATTGGCCTGCGGGGAGAGTGAGTCTGTAGATTTTTTCGTCGTAGACTACTTCGTACCATATTTCTCCGTGTTGTACGTTGTACCATGAGTAAGGGTATTGAATCTCCACCAGTCCACATTCCCAGCGTCCCGATAAATGTAACGGTTGAGGTAATTGCGTGACATACTTGGTCAAGGTGTTGTCAGGAAACACGTCGAGTGAGCTATTACTGGGCAACGTCAGGTAAAACATGATGACGACTGACGACTGATGTGGTTCTGGCTTCTGCACCGGTTTTTTTATATTATTAGTAGGGGTCCCAGTGTGCCTCGGGGCGTGCCACTCGGCGTTGTGGCAATGACTTGAAACGTCCAAATCGTCGTGCTGGTGTTTTGGGTGGTGACATGAGCTCCCAAGAGGGTTGTGGTGGTGGTGGTGGTTGTGATGGTGGGTGTCGGGTGTTCGATTGCTCCATAAAGGCCCAACGGTTAGGATTGCCTACCAATTCTTGTGGGATGTGCGTGTCTTTTAAGCCCTGAGCAAAGACTTCCCAGCCCGGGGGGTTCGAATGTTTGCGAGTACGCACTATATCGTTGATCAAATCGGTGATATGAGACCCCGGTACCACTTTGTTTCGAATCAGTAGGTTTCCTTCCGCATTCCAACTCATATCGGCATGTTGTTTCACCCGGTCCAACAATAAACGGGCCCGCGTCTTGTAGGCTTTAGGCACACTGCTCAACACTTCTTCTTCCAGCTGAGGTGATGGAGCAGCTGTTGTGGTTGAGGGTGTGGGTAGTGGTGGTGGTGGTGGTGGTGGCGTAGTACTAGTACTACTTCCTACTCCTCTATATTGATCCATAAACGTCTGGTACCGGTTCAGTGTATGATGGTAGCGTTGAATTTTCTCGTGATCGGGGAGTCCACGTTGTTGCAGTATATTATTCATCTCTTCATCCAGAGATTGGAGTTGTTGCACGGTGGCCGGCACGGGATAGGGCGATTGTAAACTCTGTAACAATCGAGGTTCGACCAGCATCATTTTTTTCGTATGTTCCATGGGTGTTAGCGTCCTCCCAAGATGGAGCCGAGTAATGGACCCAGTACAGTAGCGGCTAAGGGAGCTAGGAGTGCACCGAGAAATCCACCGCGCTGTAACACCTGTTTCTTTTTTTTTAAACTCTCCGTCTTCTTGACTAACGTTCTGAGACCTGCCTTGTGCCGTTGCAAGTTCCCCTTCTGTACAGCGCTGAGGGGGACATTGCCTTTTAACACATTATGGGCCACTTCACACAAACACCGTACCAATTCGGGCTCCGCGCCGCGCACCAGCGCCCGGCCCACCTCCGGTGGCGCGCTGCGGAGTACGCGGAGAGCCGGCGCGTGTCTGCGTATCCGTGCCGACATGATGAGTGATGGCTAGAGTGGATTGTCTTCTTCTTTATTTTATTTGGGAGTGTACACCGTCTGCATCTCGCCGGGAAAAATGTGAGTACGCAATCGAAGGGTGGAGGGCGTGTCTTGTTTCAAGTCGATGAGTAGATAGCCGTGAGCGGGTTGGGTGGCATCTTCAAAGGCTTCTCGTACAAAGGCCGTGTTTTTAGGGTACATCTGTTGGGCCAGATGGGTAATTTGCGAGGCGTCTCTGGGGGTTTTGAATAACACCACATACTGAGCATTCAAACTAATGTTCCGGTGCTCTTTGTTCTTACTGAAGAGATTCTGCACGATGTAGATAATGCTCAACCGACGATGATGGCTGGCTTTGGTAAAGAGACGGGTGATTCGACTGTCCGTTTCCGTCATGAGATCGTCCACCACCACCAACGTGTCTTGGGGTGTATCCTCAGGGGGTAAGCCTTCCAGTAAGGTGAGTCCCGGGACACGGGCCAGTGCCTCGTACGCGGGTTGCCAAGCTCCATAACACCACAGGATGCCAGCTACAGGCGGTGAAATCAGGGCTGCCCTGTGTTGGATGAGGCGTTGAACGAAGTGTGTTTTTCCCGACGCTGTCGGTCCAGCGATGAGACACGTGAAAGGATGCTGCCATCGAGGATCCATAGTTTTTATTTGGTGATTTGCGCTTGCCGATTAGAAGCCCACCAGCGTTCTCGTGGATCCCA
>JAVTVY010038267.1:0-15819 GCA_036873755.1 Hanleya hanleyi | reverse complement strand
TTATTTTTAACTGATTTGTATTGTGCTAAACTAAGCTTTTTTGGTGTCCCAAGTGAATTTCCTTGTTATTTTAAATACATAATATTAATTTTATTAGTGGATTTAAAAGTTTATACCCGTGTTAATACATTCTTTTGGTTGTTCTTTTTTAACAGCAGTGACCATTAATTTAACATCAACTGAAATTATTAGAATTTATGATGTATATTTCCATGTCCCGTGTGTCTCTGTCAACCCTGTTACTTTCTATTAAATCCACTTGTTATACGGAGTTATCGGACCTTGATGCGTTAACTCCACCACTCGAGGTCGCTTTGTCCAACTACTTGAAGAAGTCAGCGAGGCGGCAGAGTACAAGATAGTAATGTGTATAAAATGTCATAAAAAGTCTATTTTATCCTTGCGTATGTTAATACAATGTCAACACTGTTGCTCATTTGTATTCTAATATATTCACCATAGTGAACATAACTCGTAGTGTACATATAAAGGGTACCCTCCTGCTTCTTGACCGCATATAATCGCCATGACTTGCATGTTTCTGAGGCGTATATTTCCCATGAGGCTCTAGTTTGTCAAATCTGTTACGGTCAACTCTGTTACCTTCCGCCCGGTAACAGCATTGACACCTAGTAACAGAGTTGACAAATGACGAGATTTATTACCACAAATTCTTGTATTATTCATATATGACAGCGGCAAGTAAATTAATATGTTTTCTCGCCACTGCTATGTTTAATAATCGGACTGATTTGACGGGAAAAGCAGTGAATTACTAGCGGGCGTATTTCTGTCAACTCTGTTACTATATGCCAACTCTGTTTCCCATATGTCAACTCTGTTACACTGGATTTACGGCATAAATATAAATATATATATAGCATCTGCTATGGTCCTAAACCAACATGTTTTTGTCCAAGTGTCTTATTTGGTCATGATATAACCTATGATTGAAGAATATTAACTCTATATCTTTCTTTATTTATTCTTCGGCGTCATTTCGAACGAGATTTAAGGCATGTAATTCCGGGCTATTGGCATCAAAACTTTATATTGTATATGCATACACTGATAAAATCTAATATTAGTCGTCGAATGGACATGTTATGGTTCATTTAGATATTGTCTTTCCATTTTACCATTTTTGATATTTGGTGACCATTGTTTTTTATGTCCGTAACAGGGTTGACATCCGTAACTTTGGTCTAGTAATTTGGAGTCTCGTGCAGTCACACATACTGTCAGTCCATCTCTGTTTGTTTTGAAATAAGAAGCTCCAAACATCGTAGTTTTGAGATTGGCTTCTTATTTGGACCCACGACAGTACATTTATTGATCAACTGTTGAGGTCTAAAATATACCGCAATGGTAGAATGACTCCGTAATCACTTCTGCCCGTAGTTCTTCTGCCGATTTCCCACGTCGTTCGTTGAAGCGTCCAGCGCTGAAATGGCATTGGTGGCCGTGCCAGTAACACCCGTAAAATTGGAATACGGTAGGTGTTCCATGTACAAGGGCAAACCCATCGACGGGAATTCGACGATCTCCTATCCGCTTCTCTGTGGCGTTGGTTTGATGTCGTATAGAAATTCCCCGTCGATCGGCTTCCCAGTCCAACCACTGGTCAACCAGATGTTTCTACGGCGTACGTTGAGGTCTGAAATGTTGGCCTTCCGCCAACCAGCGCGTATAATGTCCGCTTGGCATGGATTGGGCGAGGGACCACAGATACAGGGCATTGGCATCAAATCAAATGACTTTGGCACAGGGTTTCCCACCTGGAAGGGTTGTGATGTCCTTCTCGTGATAACGATGACAACTAAGGCTGGGCCCGCCGACGATGTTCTGTTTTAAACAATCATACATGTCCTCGTCTTTTTTGCTGTATCAGCGAGAAGTAGGTGGAACAATCTTGAAAAAGATGGCGAAGCGCAAGACCGGGTAAACTCAAGCATTCCTTGAATATGCCCACGTGCATTTGGTCCCAAAAGAGTTGGGCCATATTCTCGGCCGCTTCGAGGAATGGAAAGACATCTAAGTTGTTATAATACACCAGGAAATCTCGCAAGGTCTGCATGTGTTGGTCGTTCCATACCTGCTGTAGTTCCCGGTACGTTTCTTCCGAACATTCCACCTGCTTCAGGTCGTCGAAGAAAGCGTCCCGGGGTGGCAACTGTTCTTCTCCAAGCGGTCGAGCGTTGACATATAGGTGTAAGGGAACCTCCCTTTGGTCTGTGCACAGTCATAGGCCTTCACCCACTGATCATAGCTATAATTGGGAGCTAAATAGTTGCGTATATCCAGGAAATGGAGTGACGTGGTGGTGAGGGCCATATGATTATTGATCTTTTAGATGACGGACTTTATGGAATTGGACTGGGCCAAGTAAGGATAAAGAAATTCCTTCACCATGTTGAGATCGTATCGCCCCGAATTGAAGCCGAGCACAGGTAACTGGCCTAGGTATTGTAGGAAGCGGGCTTTCAATTTCTCCGCGTACGGCTTAGGTAAAGGTACATCCTGCGCCTGAATGTCCTGCATCTGGGGATCCGACTCCGACTCCGTCTCCGACTCTTCATCGTCGCTGAAGGACACACCGGGTGTAGGAATACGATCGTCGAGTTAGTCCAGCACGTCCTGGAACTTGGACACCAACAGTTCTGTACTCACTTCCTCTAAATATACCATCATCCGGGTAATCAAATCATGGGAGTCCCCAGTCCCCAGAAATAGCATCCGTCACCGTGAACGGTTGGTCAAACACATATGTATTATTACTGGGATAATAATACCGTAACTGGTCCGTCTCTTTGTGCCGTAAGATATACCCAAATGTCATATTCAATTTGAAGGCTGTAACTTGATCTGTAAAAATGCTCTCGGCGTAGATAGGAAGATGCGTGAGGTCCTCCAACCAGAAATTATACAAATCCAATAGGCGACGGTGACGGTGGAAACAATGGCGTATCGTGTTCCAGTGACGTCGGTACAACGCATTCACACGCTCGTCTTCGGGTAAGACTTCAGCCGGAGGCGCTCCTGGATCTCCTGGAAAATTTTCTCCACGTCTCATGCTATCGGTCACACCTGGTCAGGCAGGTAGACAGACTGCACTGGTATTAGCTCCTCTCGTCAGGTAGGCTCAGGCTGGTCAGGTAGCTCCGGTCAGGCTGGCTCAGCCTGGTCAGGTGTGTCTTCAGGCTGGTCCGGTCAAGTAGGCAGGCCAATGAATGAAGCAATCCCATGAAAATGCCGACTTTTATACACCTACATAGAAGTACCCGGATGTACAAGAACCCGGATGTAAGTCCCCGGCTGTACAAGAACCCGTACGTAAGTGCCCGGCTGTAAAAGGATGAATGGAAAAAAACCCACATACAGCTCACTACATGCATTGCTATTATCGAGGACCCGGATATAGGTCAACCATAAAATACCCGGCTGTAAGGATAAACCGACAAGGACACCGATTCTGCCATCAATGCCCGCCTGTAAGTCCCCGGATGAATACACTACATGTACAAGGGCCCGGATGTACACGGATGTAAACAAGTCCCCGGATGAATGAACAGGTCGGTATATGCATTTCTATCATTCAAATGACCTTGAACTATAGTGATCACGTGACCTCCCCGTGATGGAAAAGCCCCAGATACAAGTCAGTACTTGCATTCCTATCATTTCATACAGTCAGACAGGCCGAGGTCACGCCCGATTCACGCAGACCGGAAGTGGCGTCATACCTGCGCAAAAACACCTGCGCACTCGTCCAAATGCGGCTTGAAATCAGTTCTGTATACTGCTTTCCTGCACCAGGACCCAACTGACCGTATTATCTCATTGATAATCTCGGTTTTCATGAAAACTGATTGCCGAAATAATAATGTTGGAAGTCATAAAGCTTTCTTCAATTTGTTTAGACATAAGACACATCATTCATGGGATATGTCTGCGTTTATAGAAATACTTAACCCTACCTGGCCTGAGGGAGGGGGCGAAATGTCCCTCCTCCCCTACCACACTTTCTGCGCTATCTCCGGACGTCAAAAAATAGAGAGCTGAAACTCCGTGACTTTATAGTTTATCATATTGGGGTCATTTTAAGCAGGAAAGTGATGTTTTGTCATATTTCTTCAAAATTTCTGCTTTTCTGCGATGAAAAGTGGGCAAAAACTATTTTATTTTACATCACATTAATATTCACTAATTTATCATGCTATTTTTGCGGAGAAATTGCATAAATAAAAAATTCGAAAAATCTGACCGAAAAATGGACCAAAAAAAAATGCCGTTTTTGAAAATGACGTCACTGGGACGTCATCAAGGTGGCCATCTTGGATGTTTTTACATTTTCTGGTAGAGTTTGACCCAAAGGTATAGTGTGGTAAGTTTCAGCCCCCTAGCTCAAGTGGTAAGAAAAATAATTAGGGGAGGGGGGGAGGGGGCATTTCGACTCCCCCCCCCACCAGGCCACGACAGGTCCCAACAAGCCCAGGTCAGATAGGGTTAAAACCTCGAAAACTCTCACGGAAGAACTATAGTGCACCAAGGAGCCGTACCGTATAGACATGTATCTACTTGGGATTTCTCGATTCTCTGTACTACTATTCTTCATCAGGACCTCATTAATAATGTAGGCGTTCAACAAAATTAATCATCGGTGTGTTAATGTCAGAAGCCATATAGCTTTCTTCAGTTCTACCGTTCTGAAGGATATTATTTTTGGGATGTTTCTCTGTTTAATAAATTGTTTGAATTTCTATTCAATCTTTTCTGACCTGACCCTTTTGTGACCTGTCCCTGATTTTTTTCTTGCCACTATAGCTATGAAGCTGAAATTTAACACACTATACCGTTGGCTCAATTTTATCGGAAATGTAAAGAAACCCAAGATGGCCGCTTTGATGACGTCACAGAGACGTCATTTTCCATGGCATTTTCTCGGTCAGATTTTTCGAAGTTTTTATCTATGATATGTTTCCGCAAAAACTGTATGATAAATTAGCCTTTTTTTCATTCTTCTTCGCAGAACAGCGGGAATTTTGAACAAAAATGACAAAAACATCGCTTTTTTGGCTCCCACATGGCCGCCATTTTGAATTTACCCATGATCCCCTGCTCGGGTGGTTATAGAAATAATATCAAAATGACATAATGCCACCTCCCCCCACCCCCCCCGTAGCCCTGGTAGCGTAAATTCGGCAATACAATATATAAACAGTGTACAGGTAAATCCTGCATCACCTTTGGCTGTTCTCATATGAAAGTAGTATATATTACTGATTTCGACGCTCTGGCGCCTCACTGCGCATGCGCGAGAACAAAAAATGGGGCGGTATTGGGGCGGTGTACGCAGGAGTGTTGTACGCAGGTATGACGTCACTTCCGGTCTGGGTGAATGGGACATGACCTTGGGAGCATGTATTTCTCCGCGGTGATGCGGTCTGGCGGTGATGCGGTCTGCCTCCGCGGACCGAAAGTAGTCCCAAAACCGTGGGCTTTCGTGAGAGTGTTCGGCAATCTGTAGGGACCGCTAGTGGACCGATTGGGTCGAGTGAGGTATCAAAGTGAAGCATTTGTGAAAGGGGCATCTGATGGGCTGGGTGTGGGATTGAAATATCGTCATTCTGCGCATGCGCGGTGGACAAAGGGGTATGGAAATAGACGTTTTGGGATCTAGGTGGCCCACTAGTGGCCCTATGGAGTCGTATGAGGTATCAATGTGAAGCATTCGTGATGGAGCATCCACCTGGACTAGTGTTTCGCCCGTTGTCAACATTCTGCGCATGCACAGACAGGGAATTGTGGGAAAAGGGTATAGAAATAGACGTTTTGGGGTCTAGGTGGGCCACTAATGGTCCGATGGAGTCGAGTGAGGTATCAATGTGAAGCAGTCGTGAAGGAGCATCCGCCTGGTCTAGTGCGACGTTCTGCGCATGCGCAGACAGGGAATTGTGGGAAAAGGGTATGGAAATAGACGTGTTGGGATCTAGGGGAGCCCCTGATGGGCCGATGGTGTCGTATAAGGTGTTATTTTGAAGCTCTCGTGAGGAAGCATGCGCCTGGACTAGTGTGTCGTTCGTGTTCAACATTCTGCGCATGCGCAGACAGGGAATTATGGGAAAAGGGTATGGATATAGACGTTTTGGGGTCTAGGCGGGCCCCTAATGGTCCGATGGAGTCGAGTGAGATATCAATGTGAAGCATATGTGAAGGAGCACCCGACTGGGTGGATGTGACGTAAACCTGACATCATTCTACGCATGCGCAGTAGACCAAGGGTATGGAAATAGACAATTTGGCGCCGACATGGGTCACTATGGGTCCGATGGAGTCGTATGTGGTCTTATTTTGAAGCTCTCGTGAAGCAGCATCCGACTGGACTCATGGTTCGTCCGTGTTCAAGAGTCTGCGCATGCCTAGCCTGGTCGTAGTATAGAAAGCAGGCATTTTGGGGATGCGTGGGAGTGTGTTTGACCCACCACTATCGGTCCATGGTTGTGGTTTGGTGGTGTGGGTTGTTCGCACAGACGTCACTTCCGGTTTCACTAAAACTACCTCCGAATACAGAAGAGTTCCAATTTTCCCGTAGACGTAGGGTCCGGATTTGCAACATCCGGGTTTTCGCCGGCCCGGCCGCAGCGCGCGCGCGCGGGTTATCCGGAAGTGTGCAAGGGCACTATATCACATCGAGGTATATATTTCATCCAAGTATAGCGGAAAGCGGTTGTCGTGAATAACAACAAGTTCAGCAAGGTTTATACAGTTTATTATCCCCAATGTTACATCATACTCAGGCTGGGGGAGCCGCTCTGGATATGTTTAGTATGTTCACACGCAAAACAAATTGAAATATCAAACATCATGTTTTATTATTTAACGCACCGTCACATTTAATGTTTACAGAGCTCAAGTCAACGATCAGCATGTAGACATAGAGAGTATATACGGCATGTTATGCTATTCGTCAGTGCAAGGGTGACGCATTCAGCCGATGGGGGTGGTCGGTCAGCTTGGTAACGAAGAACGTAACATTGGTCACCCTCTCTACGACCCATTGTGTGTTGGGGCGTTGACGATGTGCCCATCTCAAGGGATCCATGGTGTCCAGTTTTATCCACCATCGTCTCTAGCGACGCCCGGTTAATGATGATGAACGGTTGGTCAAACACATGGCTGTTATTACTGGCATAATAATATCGTAACTGATCCGTCTCTTTGTGACGTAAGATGTACCCGAAAGGGACATTCAATCTGAAGACCGTAGCTTGGTCATTGAAAATGGCTTCCACGTAGCTGCGTAGACGGGTGAGGTCGGTCAGTGGGAAATTGTAGATATCTGGAATGGGGCGATCACGGTGGAAAATGTGCCGTATCATGGGCCATTGGCGCCGATAGATGTCATTCACTGGATGGGCGTCCTGTAACAGATCGCTAGGAATATCCACTGCATCTTCCAGAAAATGTTCGATGTCGTCAGGCGTATGACTGGCAACAGTAATGCTATAGTCCGTGAGCTACTAGGGGTCACCTTGCAACCCCCCCCCCCCCCCCACTACAGACCGAAACTATGTTTTTTATGTACTTTAGGACATGTCAAATAAGAAACAACTTGTTAACAGTTGATAAACTGGGACTCACTACCCCTTTAATCACTTTGAAATTACCCCTGTGTTAAAAAGTACAATTTTTGTGAAAATAGGGGGTAGGGTTACAAGAATAGTCTTATCTTCCATAATTATTATCCAATCTTTATAATGTTGGTCACATATTATTCAGCATTGATTGCTGCATCAAATATTTACAAGATACTATTACTATTTGTTGGGTATGACGTCACACAGGGACCATACATACAACAGTATGAGTAGTAGCGAAAGCGGGCATTTGGGAGTGCGTGAGGGTGTGTTTGAGCGATTGAGGGACCATTCTTGGTCCGAATGCGTCGTGTGAGGTGTCAAAGTGAAGCCCTCGGTGTGGGTAGACCACGACTCGAGGGATGTCCACATGATCTGTGACATCATTGGTGACGTCATCAGTAGGAGTAGTAGCCAAAGTGGGCAATTTTGGGGGTGTGAAGGAAGGTGTTTGGGGTAGAGATGGACCATCCGTGGTCCAAATGGACCGTGTGGGGCGTCATCTTGTAGCTCTCTGCATGTAGACGACGAATGATATGGTTTTTGTTGGAAGTCGCATCGTGCTACTCATGCGCAGTTGAGCAGTAGTAAGGAAAGATGTCATTTTGGGCGTGGGCAATGACATGTTTGGGCAATCAAAGGGACCCATGTTTGGTCCAAATGGACCGGTTCGGGTATCCTAGTGAAGCTTTGATGAGGTAGAGTCAGACTGGCGTAGTTTTATTGGAAGTCGCACCAATCTGCGCATGCGCAGGTGGGGTGTAGTAAGTTAAGTGGTAATTCTGGCGGTGCGCAGGGGTATATTTGAGAGATTGAGGTTCTATATCTCATCCAAAGATGGAGTCTGGGACATGTTGGGTATCATATCGAAGCTGTTGTGGAACAGCGTCCGACTGGTCCAGTGTGTCATAGAAGTAGGGGATATGGCTAGCATGAGCAGACAGTAAATATTGGAAAAGGGGCACTGGAATGGAATTTTAGACTCGAGGTGAAACATCCGTGGTCCTAATGGGTCGTGTGGGGTAGCGTCGGATTGGACTGGTGTGTAGACTAGTATCATCGTTCTGCGCACGCGCAGTCTGGCAGTAATATAGAGCTTTTATCCAATCAGAAGCCGCCATTTGAGAAACTACAGAGCTCGAAGCTGTGGGATGGATCGGTTGAGAACTTGGATCTCTTGAAGTCAGAGCTCTTGAAGTCGGAGCTCTTGGAGTCGGAGCTTGGAGGTCTTGGAGCTAGAAAGTGACGTCATCACAGGCATGCGCACGTACCTGTGGTGCACCCTGTACCCTATAGCCCGTAGGGCATAAGGTACACCAGGATGCGTGCGATGACAACAGTCCAATCCGATGCTACCCCATGAGTCCTTCACTACGAAACCCCACACGAACCATTCGGACCATGAATGGTCCACCTCGAGTCTGAAATTCCATTCAAGTGCCCCTTTTCCACTATTTCCTGTCTGCACATGCATACCATATCCCTTACTTCCACGATACGCCAGACCAGTCGGACGCTGTCTTACGTAAGCTTCAATATAATACTCCACACGTCCCATTCGGACCAAGAATGGTCCCTCCGTCTCTCAAACGCGCCCCTACGCATCCCTAAAATGGCCGCTTTCGCTACCACTTGTACTGATGATGTCATCAATGACGTCACAGATGACATGGAAACCCCTCAAGTCGTGGTCTACACCACGAAAGCTTCAAGATGACACCCTATACACTCCATCTTTGGATGAGATATAGAACTTCAATCTCTCAAATATACCCCGGCACACCTCAAGAATGACCACTTTACTTACTACACCCCACCTGCGCATGCGCAGATTGGTGCGACTTCCAATAAAACTACGCCAGTCTGACTCTACCCCATCAAAGCTTCACTAGGATACCCGAACCGGTCCATTTGGACCAAACATGGGTCCCTTTGATTGCCCAAACGTGTCATTGCCCACGCCCAAAATGACATCTTTCCTTACTACTGCTCAACTGCGCATGAGTAGCACGATGCGACTTCCACTAAAAACCATATCATTCGTCGTCTACAGGCAGAGAGCTACAAGATGACACCCCACTTTGGCTAGTATTCCTACTGATGACGTCACCAATGACGTCAGAGATGATGTGTACATCTCTCAAGTCGTGGTCTACACACTGAGGGCTTTACTTTGACACCTCGCACGACGCATTCGGACCAAGAATGGTCCCTCAATCGCTCAAAACACATCCTCACGCACTCCCAAATGCCCGCTTTCGCTACTACTCATACTGTTGTATGTATGGTCCCTGTGTGACGTCATACCCAACAAATAGTAATAGTATCTTGTAAATATTTGATGCAGCAATCAATGCTGAATAATATGTGACCAACATTATAAAGATTGGATAATAATTATGGAAGATAAGACTATTCTTGTAACCCTACCCCCTATTTTCACAAAAATTGTACTTTTTAACACAGGGGTAATTTCAAAGTGATTAAAGGGGTAGTGAGTCCCAGTTTATCGACTGTTAACAAGTTGTTTCTTATTTGACATGTCCTAAAGTACATAAAAACATAGTTTCGGTCTGTAGTGGGGTGGGGAGGCGGGGTGCAAGGTGACCCCTAGTAGCTCACGGACTACTAGGGACTGGCTGGATATCTAGGCTCTTCTGAACTGTGGGTATAGGCCGGCTCTCCGTGATCGCATCACCAGTGGCATTCGTCTCCCCGGGCTCATCTTCACTGGGTCTCACCCTCCTGGGTGCCTCTTTAGTGGGAAGTTGTCGCCTAAACCGTAGAGACGGGGTATGTATCAAACGCTGATGCCGTCTTAACTGACTGGGTCGTTTGAAGAGTTGACCACATTTATTACATTGTTCCGTCGTTCCCTCGTGGAATGAGTGTTCGTGGCGCAGTAAATGATCCTCCCGATTAAATGACCGTGCGCAGGTTATACAAGTATACCGTGCGCCGTTGTGGATGAAGGACTCGTGCCGTCGCAAATCTTCTAGGCGAGTAAACTGCTTCTGGCAAGTTGTGCAAGTGAACATCTTGGTGCTGTTTCGTGCCATATAGGTCTTCTCCGCCATGATATCTTCCACACCGTGTTTAAGGATTATGTTTTCCACCATAAGCAGATCACTTATATCGGCCACATGCTGCCTCTCATCAATGAGGCGAATACGGTGGCGTAGAAGCTTAGCTCGGTGAGATGGCTCCATGACTGTTGGCTCAGGCTGGTCAGGCAAGTAGCTGCTATGGTCAGATAGGCTGGTGAAGTTGCACTGGTGAGGCAAGTAGATCCTCTCGTGAGATAGGCTCAGGCTGGTCAGGCAGGTTCCGGCTGGTCAAGCAGCCAAATGAACATTCCCACTTTATACACCTACATAGAAATACCCGGATGCAGGCGCGGACGTCAGCGAAAAATACGGACGTCACCGAAAAGACACGGACGTCACCGAAAAGACACGGACGTTACCGAAAAGACACGGACGTCACCGAAAAGACACGGACGTTACCGAAAAGACACGGACGTCACCGAAAAGAAACGGACGTCAGCGAAATTGTGGAAAACCCCCACAGACAGGTCAGTACATGCATTCCTATCATGTTCCCAGGTCACGCCCCATTCACCCAGGCCCTCATACATAGAAAAAACCCATTATGTTCCCAGGTCACGCCCCATTCACCCAGACCCTCATACATAGAAAAAACCCCAGACAGGTCAGTACATGCATTGCTATCATGTTTCCTACCCAGGTCACGCCCGATTAACGCATAATAAAAGGATTGACCTGTAATCTTTGTTGTTGTTGCTCTCCTTTTTGGACTAACCCATCAGAATAGTACGTATCACGGACTACACCCGTAGAGCCAAGTATAGACGCGCATGTGTGACATGGTCTATAAAACACGTCCCTCTGGATCCCACACCCCCATTCCTACGGTTGCAGAGCCATGACGGACACCCATCCCTATGTGACTCGCATTTTACGGCATGCGACCGTGGTTAATTCACTCACGGGTTACCGAGCAGTGGTTCGGTTCATGTTTGCAGATGGCGACCACAACGAGGGGCGACGCCAGATCCTGAAAGATTTCACAGAAGCGGTCCTCGACAGAGTGCATTCGATGGAGAGGTGTGCCATCACTCACCACTACTGGACTACGACAGCCATCCTTGATGCTCGGGCTATGGACCACGAGCGCTCACGCCGCAACCAGCGACGGCTGGTTGGCCTAGTAATGGCCTGTGCCCTATTGACCCTGACGCTGTCGCATTGACAGTGGGACCTCAACATAAATACGAGGGTCAGACACAGTGTGCGTCATTCACCGTTCGTCATTGGGTCAACCATGTCACCGAGGGACCTGACCATAAATCCTTCATTCCACGTTCGACCACAGTGCTATGGACAAACAGCAGCTGCCTCTGAACACAGCGTCTCCGAAAACGCGCAAAGCGCAAGTGGGCTTTGTGGTGATATTGCTAACCCTGCAGAGTGTGTTGTACGGAGGTGTGTTTTACGACGTAGCCTATGTCAGCACGCTACTTAACCAACTGAGAACACCAGCCACCAGTCAAACCAGTCTACAGATAGCACCAGTCAACCCCGTATCGAGCCCAGTCATCACCACCACCACACCCCGTGCACAAGCCACATCGAACTCCACACCAAGTATACAGCCCACACCTACACCAAGAACACCCACTACGTCTGAAAACCCACGGGATTTCATCCCTCACAGTGAACAGACAACGACGACCGACGTTATACCCACCACCATCATCACTCACAGTGAACAGACAACGACGACCGACGTTATACCCACCACCACCACTCCAGTTCACTCGTACCAAATTTACAAGAGCGGGTTACCACGACAGCGCATACAGCTCGAACCATGGACCCTCGGTCGCAGCATCCCTTCGCTTGCGTCATCGCAGGACCGACGGGCTCCGGCAAAACGCACTTCGTCAGGAAGCTCCTTCAACACGCCGACAGCATGATCACCCCACCCATTGCCCGAGTCGTGTAGTGTTACGGAGAATGGCAGGCAGGGTATGCAGCAATGCCCCACATCACGTTCGTGGAAGGCCTACCCAACCTGGCCGATTTTGAACCCGACACCTTGGTGGTTCTGGATGATCTCATGGCGGAGACGGATGCGCGGGTCACCCAACTCTTTACCAAAGGCAGCCATCATCGACGGCTCAGCATCATCTACATTGTGTAGAATCTGTTCAGTAAAAACAAAGAACATAGGAACATCAGCTTAAATGCCCACTACCTGGTGGTCTTCAAAAACCCGAGAGATACCACTCAACTGCTGCACCTGGCGAGACAGATGTATCCCGGCCGCACACCGTTTGCGTTGGAAGCCTTCAAAGATGCGAGAACCCCTCAGCACGGGTATATGCTCTTCGACCTCAAGCAAGCCACCCCGACCACCTTCGACTACGGACCGGCATCTTTCCCGGAGAGACCCACCACATGTACATGCAAAAATAATGTAAACACACCCACAGTGGCTCCCCCGGCTGGAGTGTGTGTTTGATGATGGGGATAATAAAAAGAATTAATACCACAGCATGGTTGGCTTTGTCTCTGTTCTCTGAGGTAGATAAAAAGAGAAGAGTTGTGAGTTCTGGCATTAGTTGTACATGATGTCTGCGCCAGTACGGAAGCACGCTCCGACGCTCCGTGTATTGAAGACGGCCCCACCCGAGTTGATCCGAACCATTGTACGCGGTGCGGACCCTGAACTTGTACGCTGTCTGTGCGAGATCGGGTACAACCTGTTAAAAGGCAACGTACCACTGACTCCGGCTCAGAGGACCAAGTTGACCAAGCATAAGACAGATCTCCGAACCCTAGTCCAGAAGCGAGTCTCTCAAACACAAAAGAAATAGGTGTTACAGAAAGGCGGCTTTCTCGGGCCATCTTAGCACCGTTGGCCGCTTCCGTGTTGGGTCCAGTATTGGATGGACTCTTCGGCCGACAATGAACCACACGAAAAAAAAATGGTCCTCGTCGAACCACGGTTCCTTCAAAACCTCCAATCGCCCTACCCTGTCCCACCTACGGTGAAGACCATAAACACCCTCGATGAAGAGATGCAACAGATCTTACAGAGATCGGGGTTAAGCGACAGTGAGAAAGTACAACGGTACAATGATACGCTTCAACGGTACATGACGTTCATGGACCAATACAAAACCCTCCCTACCCTAGCACCATCATCACCACCACCACCACGTGACACACCGCCGACCTCAGCACCGCTCCAACAGCCGCCATTACCAGGGGTACCACCCACAGCCCCACAGTGGGTCGAAGACGAAGTACTGAAGAGTGTACCTGCATCGTTCAAGAAACAAGCTGACCTGGTATTACAACGGATGAAACAGAATCCTAACATGACTTGGCGAACTCCTGGTACAGAATCAGGTGGTCCCCGGGACCCACATGACGGATTTAGTGAATGACCTGATGCGTCAACGCAGGTCGCACACAGATCCTCGAGGATGGGAGGTCTTCGCTCAAGGCTTGAAAGACATGCATGTACCACAGGAATTGGTGGGGAATCCCCAGCGCTGGGCCTTTATGCAGCGGACCCAGCAATCGCCGAGTGGCCCACTACCTTCTTGGGAAGCCGAGTGGGAACCGGAGTCACCCCCCAAAACACCACCACAACGGGCGCCTTCTTTTCAGGCCTTTAAAAAAACACCCTTGATCAGGACACCCCACATCTCCAGAGCCGTGACACGTAGCAAGTCACCTCGACGAACACGACGCCGGACACAACCGCCCAAGGCCTGGAACACCTATTAAAACCAACAGCAGCAGCAGGACAGCTCAGTCGCCATGTTTTACCTCACCCTACCCAGTAACAGTTCGCTGGATGTTTCCTGACAACACCTTGGCCAAGTACGTGACCCAGTTACCGCAACCGTTGCATTTACCTGGACGATGGGAATGTGACCTCGTGGATATCCAATACCCTTACTCGTGGTACAACGTGCGAGCCAATGAAGTGTGGTACGAGGTGACCTACGAAGGAAAAGACACCCGACTCACCCTCCCTGAAGGCCAATACGATACTCCCAAGGAGTTCATGCAGGGGCTGACAAGACTGTTGCATTATAAGGCTCTACGGGAGGTCACGAATGTTTCAAAACCCATCAAATCCTTTCCCTTCAAGAATCACGTGGACTTCGATTACAACGCACACAACGGCAAGGCACAGATCCCCCTCACCGCCAACGTGAGTGTCGTACTGAGTCCTATCCTACAGCAAATGCTGGGTCTCGCTCACGCGACCTACACGGGTCCATCCGAGGACCATGGCCAGATCCCGATGGATATGAAGTCGGGTATGTACGAACTCTACGTCTACTCGGACGTAGTCGACAACCACATCGTGGGCGATATCAACACACCTCGGTTACGGGTGGTCCCCATTAAAAAGACGTATGGAGATCAAGTAACCCACAGTTTCACCCACATGCTCTACCTACCCGTACGACAAACCGACATCAACACTATCACGGTGGATAGAAGAGATGACACGGGACGACCGGTGGCATTCGAACGAGGAAAAGTGGTGCTGACACTTCATTTTCGACAAGCACGTGCTCCCCACTTTGTATAATGAAGGTCCTTTACGAGTGTGATGTACGCAGCTATATGGACTATTATGCCCAACAGGCCGGGGGTGGCCTTCCCGTCTTTAGTGGTGCACGCATGCAACGAGGACATGGGCTAGGGAACATACTCGGGAGCATCGTCAAAACGTTCCTGCCCTTGGTGACGCGTGGGGTGAAAGCAATCGGCAAACAAGCGGTACGCAGTGGACTGCAAGTGGCTGGTGATGTCTTGGGGGGTACGGCACCCAAAGAAGCCTTGAAACGGCGGGCCAAAGAAGCAGGAGGCGTCTTGGTGGCCAAAGCAAAACGTACCGTAGGGAATAAAAGACCTGCACCACCGAGACCACGCACCAGTCGACGACCGACCCAGCGACGACGCACATCGAAGACCCAGGATATCTTTTCTTAAAACATGTCCTTGATCCACGCAGAGTCCTGCCCCCTCCACCAACAGTGAATTTGATTTGTGGACCGTCCCGCCTACACAGACCAGTGCCGAACAAGGATTATGGGTGGAGCATCTCCCGCTCTCCAGCATCAACG
>JAVTVY010038266.1:0-173035 GCA_036873755.1 Hanleya hanleyi | reverse complement strand
GACAGAAACTTTTAGTAGCATCTGAAATAGTAATTTAACAGTTTGGGAAAATATATGCACGACATTGGCCAGAATATTGATGGAAAATGGCGCACCAAATGTCGGACAAATACGAATGAGCATTTGAAAGCGGTGGGAATTCAAGATGGCCGCCGTCATTCCTTAACTAAACTTTATATGGACTTTACTCTTGTGGTTTGTTTCGTAAAGTTAATACTAAATCTCGTATAAAAAATGCCTTTCGATTGCTGGCGCGGGAAAACTAATTGGTGGATCTGACGCCCAGATCTACTGAAACTGTCTTTCGATGCTCATCCATTAACATCAGATAAGTTATTTGTTTGAGCCAATCTGTCATCACATCTCCCGAGCTAGCGTATCTAATTCTGCTTAAGCTGGTGCTAGGGGCCATGGAGATTCTTCATAGTCTCCATATGAGCATCTGAAATAAAAACGCGACTGAGATACTCAGGCTACGTACGAGAATCCACCGTATTCTCGTGCCTGAATGTGAGGTGCCGAGGGAAGCTTTCTTGTGGAATCATATGGTTGCTTTTTTAGCCACCAGACGTCATCAATTTTTCCCACCTCTTGCATATCGCTCCACGTTCAACTCAACTTGATTATAGAAATGTAATTTCGAACCAAATTATGTACGTCCATGCGTCCATGCTGCTCATCCATTAACATCAGATGAGTTGTTTGAGATGACCCGTCATCACAGCTCCCGAGCTAGCGTATCTAATTCCGTTTAAGCTGGTGCTAGGGGTCGTGTGGATACTTCAGTCTCCACATGAACAGCTGCAGTAAAAGTGCGGCTGAAATACTAAGGCTACGTCGGCGATTCCTCCGTATTTGCGGGTCTGAATGTTGGGTGTCGAATTTTTCCCACCTCTTGCATATCGCTCCAATAAACACAGGACTCTTATCTGAATCTGTCCATGACATCGATACACAGAATGCATATTGCATGCCTGAATTAGACTAAGGTTCAATAGGTTGTATTTTGGATCTTCGATTTGACAAAAACGCAATTTCTCATCGGGGGCCCGTGTCACAATACATGATCCAGTGTAGGTAATATTAGGAGTTCATAATATACATTTGGAATAAATATTATACCCTCCTCTCACTGTATATAGTAGTGTATCTGTGTAGTCGTCATTCATTAATGGACAGCTGTCTGTTTGTCCACATCATGTGACTTCCTTTCAGACTTCCTTTCTGACCACCAGTTACATGATGATTCTGTATTTCTTCTTCAGCCTGGAATTTCTACGGTCTGTACACGACGAATCCATATGGTCCACTAAAATATGGTATCTGAAACAAAGACAATTGATCAGTTGGAACTGAAGGTATTATAATAGCGAACAGGAATGTACTCTACTGAGGTAGACACAGCGAAGATGGCATGAGGGACACACAGAATGCACAAGAGCTGATACCATGTCCAGTATTAAATATGGGATGATCGCATGCTCCACTCATGAATATCCATGACAAATTAAGTAGGACGTTCTTCCAAATACAGGCACCAAAGTTGCAACGAAATTCTGCCTCAATAATCAATCTTCGTACATCAAGATGAACCCCACACATTATTCTACCTAGATTTGGTGTTGATGGTGCTCTTCAAATTACATCTAAATTGTAGATAGGAATGGTGTACTTACTATAAAAATTATAGTATCTTGATTTTCTGTCACGCAGGCTCGTATGCCACGGTGATAGTATAGCTGTTAAACGGTATTTTATGGTTGAATCGTGCATTTTGTGACTAAAGCATGAAACTTCGGGTATCTATACAACAAAATGTGGCGACTATTTTGGAAGTTGGAACCTATCTTAAAAATGTATATGTGACATCATGGGGCCGAATTAAGCAAATTGTAACTAAAAACTGACAACACATTGAACAATATTGAATAAAACATGCAATGAGAGCTGAGATACCAGAGATAATTCTTAGAATGCTCCTCATGCTAGTCTGTATGTGAGGTGCCGAGGGACGCTTTCCTCTAGTCTAAGAGTCATATGATTGCTTGTCTTTATTGCACCATGTAAGCGTCCTGTCTGTGTCCTGTGCGCTGTCCTCAGTGTTTAATGGGGTGGATGGAGGATATCTGGTTCCATGCTGCTTCAAAGATTTCTTCTTTGAAGTAGCAGGAACACAAATGGCCTGGGTGGTGCTTAGTTGGTTCGTCGTGATATAGCTGAAATATTGTTGAAGGCGATGTTGAATTCTATTCACTCACTCACTCTTTTTAGTCCACAGACGTCAATTTCACCCACCGCTTATATAACTGATCAATACTTTACGACAAACATCGGATGCACCATATTTTTACTTCTATTCATTATATGTGTTTAAAATAATATTGTTCAACTCTTGGCAATCATCTGCCAATGATCATCTGTCGAACTGCAGATAGGCATTGAAATGACGTCATCAGATGTATACTCTGTGTATAGAATGGGTGCTGCCTTGGTCATGGTGCCCAAGGTCAAAAGTTGATGTTCATTTCTCCAGTGAGTTGATTCATATTTCATTAATGTTTCAATAATTGAAGATGGAGACAGTGTGCCGGAATTGGCTGGAATAATTCTTTGGACTGTTTGAAGAACCGGGGAGAAAATATTCATAATTTTAGCTAAGCATGCATTCATCCCTCATAGATTTTGTTTCACATTCTGCTTCATACATTCAATATCAGACGTATTCAACTCATAGCCGAAATAAGGGAAGACAGTGAAAATATTACACAATTTCACCTTCAAAAATGGCCGCCGCCTGACAGAACCTGGTCACAATTTCAGACATCTTTGACTATTCCGTAAGTTCAATGATGACAAGTTATATGCGGTTTTATATCATATCGTACTTGACTTGTGGAGAACTTTTAACTTTAATTTGTTTACATCTAAACACTTTATTTGAAAACCACCTGCTATATCTACTGCAGATGAGTTTTACATCTTTACATCTGTAGTAACCCTGATAGCTCTTTGGAAAATGTACTAAGATATAAGTATTGTCCAAATGACACATATTTAGGCATTTGAACCAAAACGTCTAGTTTTAGATAAATAATTTTCCATTTTTTTTTTCATTTTCCAGCTGCCAATATCATCTGGTGAGCATCGGCCTACTTATTCTGAGATATTCTGGTGACGAACGGTAGGCAGTGGACATGACATAGATACTCAATGGCCAGTTATGTCCAAGGGGAGTGAAAAGAGCCTTTCAAGGAAGGAGAACTCAGCACCCTCTACCATAATATTTGTTAAGCCCTACAACACATTACAATTACTTGTCATAGCTTATGCTATCAAGCTCAGGAGAAAATGTTTGCATTCCTCGTGAAAGTTCAAATTTATTCTTCATGTTTGCATATGTAACTCACAGTAAAATTACTCTACCTGGCACAGGCAATGTAATCTACAAGAAACCAGCTACAATTCTTAATACGTACGACAAACGTATAATCAATAAAACATACAATATGACGTCGAGATGAATTCGGTTTGAACTTATGGTCTCATTTAATTATCCAGACCAATTTATATTACCACTAGTAATCCATCTGCATATCTAGATAAAGCAGTACACTGAAATTGAGATGACGCGCTATATTCAGGAGGCAATTCTGAAAACAGTTACATTGATTAAAGCCCATGTAATCATATCTTCTCTGTCAGTTTTTCAATCCTTCTCTCTAAACTCTTCGATATACGTCGAACTTTCCAGCGTCATAGCCGATCGATTTGGGCTCCTTTTAAAACTAGTTACATAACGTATGTTCGTCATGGGGAAATTCAAAATGGCGACCCACTGAGGTCCATTATAATGCCTATTTTCATCATTTTCCCGACTTTTGTAGAGTTTCTTGTACCAAAGTTAATTTTTTTATAATTAGGTGATCCACATCATAGCTAAGCATATGGGATTCATTTTCTACCATATTTATCTATCCTCTCACAAAACCATAAATACATTCACAATCGCTGTCGACTAAAGCCAGCACATTTGGCCGTTTTTCATTTAACTTTGGGACTTATGTCAATGTACTCATCTGTAATTTACAACACATATAAGGGAAGTGGGAAGAGGTGTCGACATACTGACAGAGCCACATGACATCACAGTAGAGTCTTCTGGTTAACCTATTCTAAAGCACATACCAATAATCTATCGTTTAAATGCAATTTCGACTAGCATTCATGCAAAATAATGTCACCGATGTATTAGCGAGACAAGAGTAGTTTGACTTCAAATTCACTCTTGACCTACATGTATTTCTTTGAACTGAATTTCTTTGGTTTGTTTACATGCAATCTAAATTCAAGACACTGACAAGTATTCATATCGAACACGTCACACATAATACAATTCACCCTCCCCCCCCACAAAACATATTTACCCTTTTGACCCCAACTTGACATTCTGATCTATGTTTCAGATGACGACAGTTTTTCACAAAGTGTAGGATATGTAGAAACCAGTTATGATCCGAAGGTTTGAATAACCCAAATTCTAGTGCCTTATTTTTAGTTAACCGTGATGACTCGTCGGGTAGATGTGTTTGTCCTCCTGGTGACAGTATTTTTACTGTCCACACAATGGATGTGCCAATCTCTCCGTATGAGAATGAGAATCTACCTTCTACAATTTGATCCCAATCAAAGTCTACCTTACCGATGAACGGTTTGTTTTCTCATTCCTATGTGGAGTCTATTTGCGACACGGGAATGGGTGTGTGTCGGAATCCTGAGATCGACACCTATTCAGACATGAACTGACGAAGTTGACTAGGGACGTCAGGATTTAGTTTCATTTTTGCTCTAAGATGCTCTAAACATAATTAATGATGCTGTCTTTTTCGATCTATATTTTTCAAAAAGGATACATTCTATACACTTTTCATGAAGAGCAATTATGTGTATCCAACGACTCATTTGGACATTTCCAATATAATTAACTAAATTTACTATGTATTCCTAATGGTACCCAGGAGAATGATTTACAGTGTATATATAATTCATTTTGAGGGATGATATGTGTGTAGTCGTCGGGAGAATCCCGCTTGGGAATGCAGAAACCGGTATTTGATACCTTATCTTCTTAATTCGTTGAGACTCTTGGATACTCACTGGATAGCTGCAGCGTGACATTTAATTAGAACGGCGCTTAACTATGCAGTGGAGGAATTGGAGCAATAGTATAGCTTATCATATAGATTTGGAGGATGCAGCATCTATTTCGAAAACGAATAAAACACCTGATTTTCTTAATTCTCAATACTGTACCATGGATCCTCACAAATTTAAGTCCGGATCAGTTACTGCTCAGTTTACGTCTGTTACCCTGGTTATTGCACATATCCTTGCAGAAACTGTGTTGCACAAGAGCTGTTCAATTTTGAAAATTAAAATTGAAAATCAAACCACTGTACATTGGTCAACTATCATTACGTGGCTAATCTGTATGATTCTTTGATTGCAGTATAACCTGGATTTTTAGTGATATCATGGCGCAGTATTTATTTCTGGTTACCATGGCGCAGTATTTATTCTGGTTACCATAGCACAGTATTTATACTCGTTACCATATCACACTATTTATACTCGTTACCATAGCACAGTATATATACTGGTTACCATAGCACAGTATTTATACTGGTTACCATAGCACAGTATTCATACTGGTTACCATAGCACAGTATTTATACTCGTTACCATACCACAGTATTTAAAGTCGTTACCATATCACAGTATTTATACTCGTTACCATAGCACAGTATTTATATTCGTTACCATAGTACAGTATTTATACTCGTTACCATAGCACAGTATTTATACTCGTTACCATAGCCCAGTATTTATACTCGTTACCATAGCACAGTATTTATACTCGTTACCATAGTACAGTATTTATACTCGTTATCATAGCACAGTATTTATACGCGTTACCATAGTACAGTATTTATACTCGTTACCATAGCACAGTCTTTATACTCGTTACCATAACACAGTATTTATACTCGTTACCATAGCACAGTATTTATACTCGTTACCATAGCACAGTATTTATATTCGTTACCATAGCACAGTATTTATACTCGTTACCATAGCACATTATTTATACTCGTTACCATAGCACAGTATTTATACATACGAGCGTCAGATGCGACATCTGAATGAATAACTCGGTCGGTATCTGATTTCACAGATTTGTGTTCGGAATAAGAGCTTGCATTCTACTAATATTTTCCCCGTTTGAGTTGATTCTGTCATCTATATTATATATTTATTGGGTTATTTCCGTCACCGCTATTGAATATTTGTATCTAGTGCCACCCAAATCGGTACTAGGCACCATGCGGCCATGTCATTCAAGGTGTCCAAATGAACAGCTACAGTAAAGGCGCGACCCAGATATAAATAATCACGTGAATCATTGTTGGTTCTGGAATGCATTATGCAGCCAGAACATTGACCAGCGACCTCTTGGCAGTACGCCAGCATCTGTTGTCACCACCACTGTATGTTGTATTTAAAGAGAAGCAGTCAACAGAATTCAAGGACGCCAGAATGACAGGTTAATGTCACAATCGAGTTTGTTTCACTCATATGGTGACAGTCAGTTTGGTTGGGGGAGGAAGGCTGAGTACCCGGAGAGAACCACCGCTCTTCGGCAAGTAACTGACAAACTTTCACATATGAACCAGCTGGGCTCGAACCCGTGCCGGTGTGAGGCTACCGGTGTCAGCGAAGCGCCTTAGACATCTAGGTCACCGAGGGCCCCGACATATGTTCACATATGGACTGACAGCTACGAAGATGGATAGTGTATAGAACTGTCAGAATTAGTATTAATTTTTGTTCATTGCAGTATGGATCAGTTGTCTGCTGCATCGTATGTCAGATCTAAAATATATGCTTAAGAATAATTACTCCTACAGTCAAAAGTCGCTGATTCTGTATATTTTTGTCTATATTTTTCTGGCTGAAGCCATTCTATACTCTTCAAGTCTAAGATATGTGTGCTGATGTATTTACAGCCCAATTAAGTGCATCTAATGTTTTTCATTATATTTCCACTATTATTTACTACATTTTGCTTTTTTGTGTAGAACCGTACGGCGTCCATCATTCTCAGGAAAATACAATCGTAATATATCACCGTGTAGAATCATACGTGTAGAATCGTACGGCGTCCATAATGCTCACCGTGTAGAACCGCACGGCGTCCATAATTCTCACTGTGTAGAACCGTACGGCGCCCACAATTCTCAGGAAAATACGATCGTGATATATCATACATAGCGAAATTCTCACCGTGTAGAACCGTACCGCGTTCATAATTCTCACCGTGTAGAACCGTACCGCGTCCATAATTCTGACCGTGTAGAATCGTACGGCGTCCATAATTCTCATCGTGTAGAACCGTACGGCGTCCATAATTCTCATCGTGTAGAACCGTACGGCGTCCATAATTCTCACCGTGTAGAATCGTACGGCATCCATAATTCCCACCGTGTAGAACCGTACGGCATCCATAATTCTCAGCAAAATACAATGGCAACCTAAACATAAAGTCTTTTACTGCACACTTCCTCGCAGAAACCGCAAAGTACTGCCTATTAAACTCACTGTATTACCCAGGAGCTGTTCAACTGTGAAGAAAGAAATAGAAAATAGAGCCATTTAGTGCGCACTAGGAAATCTTTGTTCTAATTACGATTTGGCAGAATTACGCGGCTCAATAGGGTGATTCCGTGCAATGTTACTCAGGATTTCTAGTGAAGCATTCGTGGTGTTCTGGATATACATACTAGCACATTAGCCGTGAGGTGATTGTGTAACCCTACTCCATTCTCATCCACCTACAGTACCAGGGCATCATTTCTATCACTACAGATCATATCACTACCCAGTTGCATAGACCCAGTGACACTGACGGACGGACGGACGGACGGACACACGCAGTCACACTGATTTTTCCACTATAATGTCGTACCTTGTCGTTATGCAGCAATGCCATTAACATTTGCATGACGTCGTACTCTGGCAACCTTCCGATATTCCTATAATAGAATCCGTATCACTGTCTAATATTCAATTTTTCAGATGTATCTACAAATAAATTTCACTAACGCGATTGTCTTATTTTTTCTCGGTCATAGTAATTCGTTTTGAATGCCGTCTGGAAGAGCAAGCTTTTGGAATATTAGAAACGGGTATTTAATTATCTTCTTATCATGCTCAAAGTATTGGTTGTTTGGCACTCCTATTTTATTTCAAAGCGTTTCACGAAGCCGGAAGCTTTAAATATTTAAAGTCGCACCTTAGCAGTCGTTTCCATTTAAGCGATGCAGAATTAGACATGGTGATTAACACGAAATGAAAAGCAACATTATTCTACTCCTGACACCTATAAGTAGCGTTCGAATTCGGTAACTGAATGACATGTCTGTAAATCGAGTATTGATCGAATCAGTTCGTGAATTGATATCTGTCGTTATGTAATCGGGCGTGTGCAAATGTGAAACAACCCGAATTTTATTATATCTCATACCAGAATTGTTGATCCTGGTTGGTCGGAACTCAGTCACATTATATTCTGCAATTCCCGATATGAAATGAGAATTATAATACAAAAATATTCCACTTTCTGTAATAGCTAACTGTCTCGAGGCGATAGCACATTGTCTTTAGGCAATACTGCGTGGTCTCCAGGCAATAGCGCATGATCTCAAGGGCATTTGTCTCCCGTCTGGGCGCGGCGACAAACCGTTGCTAAAGACAGAGCTAGCCCTTCAACATATGTCAGTTGAATAAATTCCGGCAACCTAAGTGGGATTTTTGCCTGAATTTTCCAATACGACCAATTTGTTGCAAGAATAATTTTGGTACTCCATCATGGGTTTCAAAGTCAAAGATAAAGACGCAGATCGGCCCGGAAACATTGACTTATACGGTACCACACATGCATGTCGATTATCATATTGTTGATGTTTACCTTGTAATGTCGAACTTGAATCATAGGTTGTAATCCCTCGTCTTTTGTTACCACTGTATTGAACAGAAGCGCTAGTTTATAGGTTTAATTAAGAAACATTCTGTATAATAAATCAGTTACTGCGCTCCTTGCTCGTTGAACATCAGCCGCCTCAAACAGGCAATTCCTGACGTCACAACCCACAGCGCGCAATATCTGTACAATATAATGCCAGAGAAAAGTCAAGCACGCCGATCAAAATGTTTATACACGGTGATTTGATTCGCAGATCTTTTATTATATGAAGATCTTTTAATCGCGTACTGTAAAACTTTGTTACGAAAAGAGTTAGGAACGTGCACTGGACTCAGCAATAGTATGGTAAATGTCCATATAAACAGGAAGATGTACAGACCTCAGCTATTCAGCCTTCGTTCACAAAAGCATTCCCGTTTCAATAATAGAAAGAATGGTTACATTTTACAAAATGTTTTCAAACACAACATCCTTCTTTCACTCATTACGGATGTATCTGTCTAGCACTATCTGAAGACAAACTTCCCGTTTCCTCCTAATACGCCAACGTCGTGGTGTGAGGGAGGGAGGAAATTTGGCTTAATGTCACACTCAAGTTTGTTTCACTCATATGGTGACAGTCAGTTTGGTTGGTGGAGGAAGCCGGAGTACCCGGAGAGAACCACCACCCTTCGGGAAGTAACTGACAAACTTTCACACATGGACCAGCTGGGCTCCAACCCATGCCGGTTCAGCGGTGTGAGGCTAGCGGTCACCAGCGAAGGGCCTTAGACCACTCGGCCACCGAGGGCCCCCGTCGTGGTGTGATTGTACAATGTATCAGTATAATATAAATAGCAGTACAGAACGCGGAGAATTTCTTCGGGTTGCATTGTCGCTACAAGATAGCCATTTGTAATATCTATTATATTTAGTGTGATATGGAGTAAAAGAGATGATACACACACAAGATGTGAATAATGTGTATACGTTGCTCCATGTTTACTCACTCTTGAGACCAGATCCGAAAAATTAGCAACGCTTGTATTTTCACCATACATCGATCTTTATTTATTACAAATATGCCGTACACGGAAATACAAATAACTTAAATTGTTTTTCCCCGTACTGAACTGAAACACGTTCTTAAATAATGCAAGTTATATCGATGAATTATCGAGTACAAAAGCCAAGTTCTCCGCATATACTGCGATTTTATTCTTTTGCGGATTTGTCATGCAATGTAGAATCGCCGCAATTCAACTGTCTGGTTACATTGTGTTTTTAACCGACAAACCCGTTATCCAGAAACACAAACAGTTTGCGACTCACATATCGAGCAGGTAAATACAGCAAAACCGCAAACAAGAACATTGTAGGCAATTCACGTTTTCATGAGTAAGCGAGGTATAGTGATCATTTATAATGGATTATTTATTAGATCAAACATTTAGAAAACTCTCATAAATTTGATATTCTATTGAATATGTTCTTTGAAATTCCATTTAGATGGCTTAATGCCATTGTTTGAGATTAAAATGTAATTACTTTCCAAAGTGTAATTATATTCCAAACCTGTTCTCTTAGTGATCAAATATTTATAGAACGTAGATAACTGAGCTTTTATATGCGATGCACTGTACGTGTGGGCATTCTGCCATTCCTCCCCAATCAGAAATTAAACGAGTCTGCCAACAGACGCCAACTTTATTTTCAAATTGAACAAACGGCAATTCCAAGAACTCAAGAATTGATCTCGACAGATCACCCTCTGAATTATCAATGTAATCTATTGTATTTGAATACCAATCCCCGTTCAAGCGACATTATGTGCTTTAGAATAGGTTAACCAGAGGACTATTCTGTGAAGTCATGTGACGCAGTCAGTATGTCGGCACCTCTTCCCACTTCACTTATATGTGTTGTAATTTTTACCTGTATATGGCGAGATTCTGCTGGTGGACGTTTCGTCCCCGAGGCCCGCCCCCTGTACAGACCTTTTGGTCTTTGATATATGTTGGCATTTGTGGGAAGTTGATGCTGGGTCGACATCGGGCCTTACAGACTAGTCTTTTGTGTTAAATGCCGTCATTTACATCAGACGACGATACAGCTCACCAATCTCCAATCCACGAGTTGTCACAGCGAAACAGCTCACCAATTACCAGTATACGGGTTGTCAGAGCATTTCCATCATAGCTCTCTAGATTTGTATCTAATACCGCTTATGCCGGTGCTAGGGGCCGTGTGGTCATATCATCCAAGTTGCCACATGAACAGGTACACTAAAAGCGTACCTGAGATACAACACATATCACGAATCGTTAGATTCTTGGTATGTGCTTTAGAATAGGTTAACCAGAGGACTATTCTGTGAAGTCATGTGACGCAGTCAGTATATCGGCACCTCTTCCCACTTCACTTATATGTGTTGTATAACCTCTTTTTGTCCCCCGCCGCAACGCGGCCGGGAACTTTAAAATGGTTCTTGCTTCTTTGTGTCCGTGGATGTCCGTGTACGTCCGTGCATGTGTGTTCGAAGCGATAACTTCCTAATGCTGCGTTGGATTGTTCCGAAATTCGGCATATGCATTCCTTGCGACAAGACGCCATTCGGTGTTGCATTTCAGCAACATCTGCCTGAAGGTGGCGCCACTGGGTTGCTTCTTTGTGTCCGTGGATGTCCGTTTACGTCTGTGCATGTCTGTTGAATTTTCCGCAAGCGATAGCTTCCTAACGCTTTGTTGGATTGTTCCGAAATTCGGCATACGCATTCCTTGTGACAAGACGCCAATCGGTATTGCATTCAGCAACATCTGCCTGAAGATGGCGCCACTGAGTCAAAATGAATATTGGTTCTTTGTGTCCGGGGATGTCAGTTTGAATTCTTTACAAGCGATAACTTCCAAATGCTTTGTTGGATTCTCCTGAAATTCGGCATTTGCATTCCTTGTGAGAAGACGCTGTTGTGTACTGCATTTCAGTAACATTTGCCTGAAGGTGGCGCCACTGAGTTTCGCTGAGATCATTTTTCAAATCGTTAGGACTGTACATGTACCATGATACAGGACCAGGGGGACAAAAATTGTACCCGGTTGATAGCGGACAACACGGTGGATTTATTCCTAACAGCTGATTTATATTTAAAAGCTGTACCCACACACTGATTTGGATTGATTGTTGTTTACTGGGTTAATAAATCTTGCGACCTGGGTTGAACCCCATAAAATTACAAGGTCTGACACATATGACATCAATGATTAAGAATAGTGCCAGTGTTTATTTCCAAAAAAATAATACTAATACTAATTTTTGACACTTACATTAGAATGACTTGGTTCCACAAAGTGAAATTTTCCAAATAATAATAATACTTTAATCAGGGACTTTGAAATGGTTCTTGCTTCTTTGTGTCAGTGGATGTCCGTGTACGTCCGTGCATGCCTGTCTGAATTTCCACAAGCGATAACTTCCTAACGCTTTGTTGTAGTGTTCCGAAATTCGGCATACGCATTCCTTGCGACAAGACGCCAGTTGGTATTGTATTGCAGCAACATCTGCCTGAAGGTGGCGCCACTGGGTCAAAATGGGTCTTGCTTCTTTGTGCATATGCATATCTTGTGACGAGACACTGGTTGCTACTGCATTTCAGCAACATCTGCCTGAAGGTGGCGACACAGAGTTTCGCTTCTTCGTGTCCGTTCCAGTTAAAATGGGTCTTGCTCTCTTTGTGTCTGTCTGTTCAAATTCTTCACAGACGATAACTTCCAAAAGCTTTGTCGGATTCCTTCGAAATTTAGCATATACTCTCCTTGTGACTAGACGTGGGTTGTTATTGCGTTTCAGCAAGATCCACGTGAAGGTGGCGCCACTGGGATCTTGTTCAATCTTCTGTGCATGTCCGTGGTTTCCATTCAAATTCTTCATGATAACTTCCAAGTGTTTGTCACTTTCTTCTTTCTTCCGCTTCTCGCTGTTAGTTTTGAATTTCATGTCGCTTTACATGAAGGACAACATTTCCTTCAATGTTGCTATCAAATAATTGTATTCCACATCATATGATTTACCCTAAAGCTTTTGCACGAACAATACATGTATTTTATTTCAAATGTATAATGTGGAATACCGAACCCGTTGTTTTTTTTAATTTCATGTCATATTAAATGAAGGACAACATTTCCTTCAATTTTGCTATCAAATAATTGTATTCCACATCATATGATTTACCCTAGAGCTTCTGCACGAATCATCTGTGTCCACACGTGTAACTTATTATATTAATTACAACTGAGTTCCGAAAGTTTGGCGTTTTGCTCACTTGCAACTACATGTAGCACCACCTCGTGTCAAATCTAAATTTTATTTCCCTCATCAGATTTTTCTCAAATTTGGTATTCAGATACCATGCCATGATATGTCCCTTGGGATTGTATTTCGCCTGCTTCTGCATACTGGTGGCGACACCTGGTGGAAAAATCTGAAATTTGTTTCTGGCAATAATTTCCCAACTGCTCATCAGATTCTTCTCAAATTTGGTATTCATATGCAATAACAAATCTAAATTTGTTTTCCGGGCAATAACTTTAAGACCCCTTTTCAGATTCTTCCCAAAGTTCGTATGCTGATACATATACCGTGTCATGAGATGATGATTGCGATTGCGTTTTGCCCACTTGCACCTACAGGTGGTGACACCTGGTGGCAAATTTAAAATTTGGTTTCCGGACAATAGGTTGAGGATGCATTCAGCTTCTCGTCAAATTTGGTTTGCAGATAATATGCCTTGAGATGTCACTTGGGGTTGCTTCTCGGTTACATAATTTCCATGCTTCACTGCATGGAAACTATATTACAGAAGCAATCAACGTTCAGTCAACCGTTCTGAGTTGATTTTAAAACTTGGGAAGGCAGAAAGACCCTTCCGCATTCAACGCGTATGAAGTAGCAGTTGCTTCCCTCATGTATATCCCCCCGAGATCAACAATGCTAAAAAATATTGCTGCCGTTTCGGCGGGGGACTTAGCATCCTCTGGCTGCTTGTTTTTGTAATGCCAGTGTGATGTATTGTGAACGTAATGCCCTTGGTATCATGACGCTGCCGTCATGTCAGTTTATTACGCAACGTCACAATACGAGTTTACCACAACAGCGATACAAATGTACGGATTTTGTCCTTTGTCCTGTCTGATTCAAACCTGTTCTATCGAAAATGGGCAAACACTCTTACCCTGAGAGTTTGGAAAATTCCGCATTGGCCGGGAGTACTGCCCGAGAGGCTGCTTTTATGTAAGCTCGACAGGCTGTTACGGAATTTTCTTGATCAATTTGATTTTATCAATGGTCATTCGCGTAATAGCATCTCTTCCTTGTGGTTCTGTTGATAATTATCTTCCAAACGCATGTGAACTCAGCAGTGGTATCTTGCTAATCAACCTAAGATTGCATGGATGAGATCAACGATGGAACTCACAAGGCTCGTGGACTTTGTTATTCTGACTTAATCGACAACTTTTATTTCTGGTTTGAAAATGAACTATCTGTAAATGGCAGATGAAATTGTCTGACATTCTCCCCATATCCCTAATAGCCAATCTAAACCCCGACTGTTCAATGTACACTCTATCCGAAACTGAATTTTCTCCACTCTGAAAGTCTATCGATTAAACCCAACATTAAATTGATCACTGCCATGACTTGAGCAGTATTAGATACAAATATCCAAGAGCAATGATTAATAGCCCTATTAAATCATCTGATGGAAATCGATAACCTACATGACCGTTAGATAGAAGAAACGGCCCACACTGGGAAAATTCAGAACACAAGTCTGTGAGGTCCGACGCCGACGAAGTGCTTCGTTTTCCACCATGCTAACCAATCACAAACTGCAATCCCAATGATAACAAACGGGGCGAACCTCGTAGATGAAGTGTCCACCAGCAGAATATCACCACAGACAGATACCAAATGTCTCACAATTCCAGCCACATAAATATGCTTCAAATCGCACTCATCAGAATATACAGGACAGTAAGGGTTTTATATTGTTGAGGTCACGACCTGCTTTAATTTAACATCCATATAACATTCTCCATATTAAGCAGAATTAATACAGCTTTGAACGTTAGGGAAAGCACTAACGTTTCCTGCTTATCTTCATGTGGCGTTTTTTAAATTCACCGTTGTGTGGGGGTGGGGGCGGGGATTTGGGTTCCCGATAACAGTTGGGTTGACTTTCCTCACTATATATATTTGTCAAGTTAAACCCGACTTAAAACGGCAAAACGAAAAACCGATTGCGAAAACACCGAAAGCGCAATTTCTTAGTACCCCTCCTGTTATCCGTTATTTTCTAGATCCTGTGAAAAATCCGATGATTTTAATCCGGCAAACAACATTTTTGTAGAAACTTATTAAAAAAAACGACTTCGCTATGCATCCTCACTCAAAGTTTTCAAATTGGTAAAAACACACCGAAAGCAAGCGCCACATCCAACACTTAACCGTCGACTATAACAGAATTTCGGCGTCAAAAATCGAAAGACCTATTTCGTATGACAGGTAGCACCATTCCAAATGTGTAAGAAATACACATTCATCGACATTCGGTTCTGTGGGTCCAAGAACGATCATAGAATTATAGATGGTTGATGCTTATTGTAAAAATGTTTGGTAACGCTATTTCACATGGGGATCTTTCATAGTCTCGTCATGAACCTCTGCAATTAAATCAACCGTATTCTCGTGTCAGAATGTGAGCTGCCGAGGCAAGCTTGCCTGTGGAGTCATATGGTTGCTATCTAATCGCCGGACGTCGTAAATTTTTCCCACCTCTAGCATAGCGCTCCAATTTTAAATGTCCGTAGACAAACCATGACGAAGCTAATTTGCGAATTGTTTTTGAAACTATAACATCCTGTCTCCCTTCAACACTGATGTATCTGTGCACTATCTGGCGATCCCCTGGAAGGATAACATCCCCTTTATTCACGAACATCGTGGTCGAATTGTACGACATTTCATCATACTATAGACTGTCGCGATACTGAGTAGTAGACACCGAGAAGGAGAATGATTTCGATTTGCATCATCGCCACAAAATTGGCAGGTTTTCGTATCTGCTCTGTGTAACTGTTGGGACATTTCTGTAGTCCCAACAGATACGGTGGCCTAAAATGTTGAAAAACGTGTAGTAGAGATCGAATCTAATTATTCTGAGGCTAGTCCCAATAGGTCGAGGATAGTTCCCAATAATCACATAACTCTCTCCGCTAGGTGTTGCTACGTGTTTTTTAGCCACCACAAAGCTGGCGGAGAGTCAGGTTGGCAAGGGGAGGCAACTTCGATGGTGTTCAGTCTAACACCAGGGAGCGCTCGGCTGACAGAGACAACAACAACGTGCGTCAGCTGGTGAAACTGAAAAGTAGGTAAGATTCCTAGTCCTTTTTGTCTATTTAACGGAGGCAAGTAATTACTGAACATCCTAATAACTGCGTTAAGCATGTAATTTAGTTTCCAAAGACGCGGGAATTCGGTGTTTAGCTTTTGACTTGTTGCAAATTCAATCTGTGAGTGTGAGGGGGTTGTTGTAAAATTCAGAAATTCAACAACAGCAAACAGCGAATCGTCAAATCGATCTCGTCAATCTATCTTGTGTAATTCTCGTAGACACAACGAAAGTAACAGCGGCTCTAAACAAAGGCTCAGCTGTTCTATCAATTACGGTGCCGTGATCGCCACCCGCGCAACTGGGGGATTTTTAACCTAGGGCTCAATAGAACGTAACAGGTTTTTCCTAAAAGTCTTCTCTCATACTTCTCAGAGCTGAACTAGCCTTTTTCGAAGTTTTTTTCATTTACTTCTGTGACTCACTTTAATGAGACTGATCATCCGTTAGAAGTGAATATTCCTGTTGTCTTGTTCTTTTCAAAAGTTGCAGTTCTGCTTTTGTCTGCTTTCTTCATTTCTCTGATGGATTACTGTCAGTAATTTGAAGGACAACACATAACAAAAATTATGTAATTAACCGCTATCCCTATTTGTCCAGAGAGCAAAGGACTGAACTCATTGAGCTAAAAGCCACTAAGTTGGTAAATATGACAAATTTATGAATACGTATGTCTCTGTTGCATAAACACTCGTCTATGGCACGCCAGACTGCACAATACTCCCCATTTCACCAAATGACTCAATGCATACCTATTATTCAGCTTGATATACACACCTCATATGCCAATATATTATTGTCACAAGTAAACCACATTCGCTGTTGGCTCTGATTTCTGGTCACTCATCGGTATGAGGCGCCGTTTGTCACTTTCTGATTTAATCTATTTATTTATTAATATCTGGTATTTATCAACCAGATATATAAGTCCGTTAAACACGAAGGTGAAATAAACACTGGTTTTAGTAAAATTTAAATCCTATATCAGCGAAAATAATGCGTGAAAGATTTATAAATAACTATTTTAGATTGCTAGATATATATATCTCTAGTTACGTTATTTTTGGGTATATAAAGGAGGTGTTCGCTTTAGATGGATATTTTTCCCTTCGCTCGCTTCGAGAGTCGCTCTCTGCTGCTCTATTGTCTCGCTCCGAGCCGGCCGGTAAATTGTGACGTTATGCTCAGGTATTCCCCAACTCTTTGTCAGACGGGCGAGGCCAGTGTAATGGGAAATTCTGGTTCATACGGTTACCATTAGTATTCTCATGAACGACCCAGATATTTACGAACAATAATCAGTTATATTAATATATAAACCTACTCGAAAACTGAAAAAAAATCACTGCCAAAAGTTCAGGGAACAATATAATTAAGGAAGTAACTGCAAAAAAGAAAAAAGAACGTATTGGCACATGCATTAACACTTCAGAAATCAAGCCTCATCAAGCCTCGTCAAGGCCTTGATATAAGACAATTTTAACCTTTTATATTTTCAATTCACAGTTACAACTTTCCGCTGCCCTAAGACGAAATTATATATGTGTAACAATAAATTTTTTGCTCTGCTGGATCGTCAGAATATTCAAATACTGAACAATTGGTCTGACTTTGTGTGTGGAGTTGTTTGTGTGCAATTCTATTCACGAATTATAATGGAATTAGGGATTATGTGCGTTAGGGGTTCGATGTCTTTATTTCACGTCCAAAATGGAGATGGGAGAAAAACGGGGGAAAACGGGGAAAAAATCAATAAAAAATAAAATAAAATAAAAAAAATCGGGGATTTGGGGATTCGAACCAAAATGTTAATTTCCTTTTAATCTGTAGTCCGACACTGTAACCATTCGGCCAAGCAGCTGTTACAATTATCAACTTGAGGAATCATGTGCCGATTGGCGGTGAACTACACCCTTTCAGAGCATTACAAACTTTTTGACATTTTTCAATATTATGAAAATATGACACCTTTAACCAAAACGATTCTTCAGTATCATTTTGGATCAAACCTACCGCATTTCGATATGTAAGACTCGTTTTGGTTAAATGTGTCATATTTTATATATGAAGGGAATTCCCTTCAGGAATATCGCCAAAAATTGCAAAAACAAACAAATGCTTATTTTCTAATACTCGTAATATTTTTTTGACAAATCTCTTCTCGGTGAAAATTGAGAATATGAAAATTCAGTATTTTCTCTCTCAAGCTAATAACTTTTAAAGTTAGCGAGAGGAAATTATATTTTCGATGTATAAACGCAACACACTAAGGAAAAAAATACGGTCAAAGCGAACACCTCCTTTATTCTATATCCTCGATCAACGATCACGTTTTTATATATCCAACGAAACGTATCTTGCTGATATATATATATTTCAAATTGTGTTGTTGGAGATATATATATCCTGTCATCGTCAAAGTTCTGATATATAAATCTTGAACTGAGAAAGTTGTGGATATATATATCCTAGTGAAACATGCTAATGAGCTCCGATACGTATTACCCCCAAACCGCTGATGTCACCCGAAGTTCTCCAAGTCTTATCTTTACTGCGCTGGCACGTGTCGATGTGTGGGCGAACACTGAACAGTCTTTCCACAGAGTCCCGCTGTGTTGTAAACAGGCACTAATATGTGAACCATCTATCAATGTTATAGGCGAAATTTCTTTAGGCAGTTCTTGTACTCCCATCATTGAGTAATAATAAATTCTATGCTCCCATGATGCAGTCAACAAGTTTAATAGATATTTTACTACAGGTAAAACGAAGATAGAACGATTTCAGATAAGGCCGTCTAATTGGTAAATTCTGCTTATTTGGTGTTTGATTTTTCACTTTGACATAAGTCAAACATAAGCGAAAACTTAAAGTTCATTTTTTTAAATCGTGGTTTTCCGACTTTTCGAAAAGGCCAAGATGATATAATGGTAGCATGGATTTTACTTGAGAAAAAACCCCTTCCTGTTACGTTTATGTTTGTGTCATTAGCACAGACAACAATAAGGATATAAGCCTATCAGTTCAGTCAATATGACGTACATGTACGGGGCCTACCGTAATAGTCGGGCGACAAAATGTCGAAATTTGTTTTGGCCTTCTCATATATTTTAGTAGCAGTTTTCTAATTTTATATCATTATGGCACCTTTACATATATTGAAAAATCATGTTAAATTGTATACAACCAAAAACCAAAACAGCCAAAAGTCATTTGAGAGGAAAATCGATTAGGTCGAGGCTCCTGATTGAAGAGCAGTTTAAGTTACGTTTTATAAAACATGCGGATAGAAAATCCATGCATGAACGTACAAGGCTAACAGCAGGAGGAGTTTACTAGGGTAGGTAAAATCCTATAATAATTCAATCACCAAATACAATAACCTTTAATTTCATGAACAAAATTCAAATCAGTCGTCTAATAAATTTGTTAATCCTCTAGACTCATTGAAATAACCAAGCAATAATAGTTCATCTGCATGGTTTCTGGCCATTTTGTCAACTTGCTGTTCTAATAATTTTATCACGCCCTGACTTTTTGGCGAGATATTTCACTTCTTACGATTGAATTATTAGAGGGTTTACTGCAAACGCCGCACCGTCTTTGATGATAACTAACGTTGGTGGAGACTCATGTTCACTATATCTACTATATGACAATCAAGATTTTGTACAAACATTTCCCCGGCAGATAAACATAAATTTCCTGTCAGTGGACCATGAATTTCGACACCTGGACATTTCTTGCCCTGGTCATTTCTACAACCACAGCAAAATCGACGACGTCACCAGTTACTCATTAGCATATCTTACTTCGGATATATATATCCAATACTTTCTCAGTTAAGGATTTATAAATCAGAACTTTGGCGATGACAGTATATATATATATCCAACAACAGATTTTGAAATATTTATATATCAGCAATATACGTACGTCGGATATGTAAATAACCGATCGTTGATCGAGGCTATATATATATATTGAAGAAATTTATATCCAAAAAAATAACATAACTAGAGATATATATATCTCATATAGTTTCAAATACGTATTTATAAATCTTTCACGTATTATTTTCGCTGATATAGGATTTAAATTTTATTAAACTCAGTGTTTATTTCATATCCATATTTAACGGATTTATATATCCGGCTGATAAATACCAAATATATATGAATAAATAAATTAAATCAGAAAGTGACAAACGGCGCCTCATACATCGGATCCATTGCTAACATACGTATCTACCGGTCCACGGAATCTGACTGCCGGTGTGGAGGCTAAGAATGTCCGGTGGCTAAGAGTGTCCGGGTCCCATCTGCTAATCCAGCTAGGACACTTTTCTTCACACTGTGGACAAGTGTCCGTCCTGGGTTGCAATAGCAAAAGATATGAAAAGGGACACTAATCACCAGGACATTCTTATCCAGCACACCGGCTCTCTTCCTTACAGCTATACATGTCACAGCACCGGCTAGTCACTCTTCAGTTCATTGTTTTGGCTACCTGACTTAATGGCGTTCTGACTTAATAGTGTGATGACTGTTTTTTTCGTTAAACAGTACTTCGTACAGTACAGACAATATAACACGGTGGTCGAAATTGCAGTAAAAGCTAAAGAGATAGCTTTGCTGCATGAAAACTGCATGTTAATGTAGGACTTCTGATGAACCAAGTTAAGCGTCATTGTGATGTTATCTGCATGATCACCCATTAAATGATTTTATTGCCTAACATGGTCACACAGCACAGTGGGATGAAGAATCAGCATCACGCAAGTTTATTAACACTTGCACACTGCTTCAGCAAGTATCGTTTTAACCATATTACGGTAATTCCGCTAATAATTAAATCACAGGAAGTTCACTTTTCAACCCTGTTATTCAAACACAGAGAAAAAGAAACAATACCATTCTTCTTTCAAATTGAAGAAAAGTCATATAATGACAAACACTGACACTTTGTAAATGGTGCCATGAAGAATATTTCCATGTACGAGCCATTTTTGATGCACTTCCTGTGATCGAATTATATGGGGAATTACCGTAAACTACAAAAACAGCCTTCTCAGTCATTTTCCGTTCACTCCCAGAGAAGAGAGGATATGTCAGCAGTGTGGTATTGTTGGGGATGAGAATCATCTCCTAATGGACTGTGCAAAACATAGTGAATCACGCGAGATTCTAAATGTGGACAGCCCGGCAATATACCAGATATTGATAAAATGTCCAAAAAGGACTGTTTCTTATCTTTCATGACATCACAGATGCCACAAATTATTGAAGTTCTAGCGGAATTCGCGTATGTGGGGTTCCAGAGATTGTCTCTCTCATATAAATGAGATCACCCGTGCTACGATCTATGATTCATAAATTGTATTGTATATACTTGTTTTGTCTTGTCTTGTATATTCTGTTTAATGATAATTAATATTTGTTTGTGAAATTGTTTTGTATGTACTTGCCATTAGCCCTTGCGGTATGATTGTGCAATAAACTTGAAACTTTACGAGCACAACACTCGTATGACACACGAGTACTCTTATGCACTTATCACCAACTCCAGGGGTTCATAAAAATCACAACTTACTGCCGTTAATAGGCTGTAAAATTCACTTAAAGCTCAATAGAGAAACCAAGAATCACGGTAAATTTACAAAAAACTCAATTCTGGCAAAAATGCTAATGCTAAATTATTAGAATATTACACACGAAAGGGGTAAAATTCTAGAAGAACTGAATATTGATTGGACAAAACTTAATGCAGTGAAAGAAAAACTGAATATGTTGACGTCTATGAACCCCTGAAACCCAACCCAACCCAACCCTGTTACACATAACTCAAGAGCCATTGCATGAGGGTTCCTGAAGGTTGTTTCACTTGAACCTGCTCACACTTGTGCGCAGTATCAAATTATATTGACTGCATGTATATGATATTGAGTTATCAGTACTGGATGCTAAAGTATTAGAATATTACACACGAAAGGGGTAAAATTCTAGAAGAACTGAATATTGATTGGACAAAACTCAATGCAGTGAAAAAAAAACTGAATATGTTGATGTCTATGAACCCCTGAAACTCAACCCAACCCAACCCTGTTACACATAACTCAAGGCCATTGCATGAAGCTTCCTGAAGGTTGTTTCACTTGAACCTGCTCACACTTGTGCACAGTACCAAATTATATTGACTGCATGTATATGATGTTGAGTTATCAGTACTGGATGCTAAAGTATTAGAATATTACACACGAAAGGGGTAAAATTCTAGAAGAACTGAATATTGATTGGACAAAACTCAATGCAGTGAAAAAAACCCTGAATATGTTGATGTCTATGAACCCCTGAAACTCAACCCAACCCAACCCTGTTACACATAACTCAAGGCCATTGCATGAAGCTTCCTGAAGGTTGTTTCACTTGAACCTGCTCACACTTGTGCACAGTACCAAATTATATTGACTGCATGTATATGATATTGAGTTATCAGTACTGGATGCTAAAGTATTAGAATATTACACACGAAAGGGGTAAAATTCTAGAAGAACTGAATATTGACTGGACAAAACTCAATGCAGTGAAAAAAACCCTGAATATGTTGATGTCTATGAACCCCTGAAACTCAACCCAACCCAACCCTGTTACACATAACTCAAGGCCATTGCATGAAGCTTCCTGAAGGTTGTTTCACTTGAACCTGCTCACACTTGTGCACAGTACCAAATTATATTGACTGCATGTATATGATGTTGAGTTATCAGTACTGGATGCTAAAGTATTAGAATATTACACACGAAAGGGGTAAAATTCTAGAAGAACTGAATATTGATTGGACAAAACTCAATGCAGTGAAAAAAACCCTGAATATGTTGATGTCTATGAACCCCTGAAACTCAACCCAACCCAACCCTGTTACACATAACTCAAGGCCATTGCATGAAGCTTCCTGAAGGTTGTTTCACTTGAACCTGCTCACACTTGTGCACAGTACCAAATTATATTGACTGCATGTATATGATATTGAGTCATCAGTACTGGAACATTGAGAGAAGGCAGACCTATATTTGTCAAATTTAATTTTTTACAGAAAGATGAACACAAGACATAAAAAAGAGTTACCATGAGGAGACTGAATATGTATGTACCAGATGGATACTAGTATATTGTGCTTCGTGTGTGGATCCCGGGGAAGTAACCGCTTTTTACCCCTCGGTCATTTTGGCCTCGGGGTATTGTCGTTGCCATGTACGTCCGTCCGTCCGTCTGTCCCTCCGTACGTCCGTCCGTCCGTTAACGCATTTTAGGCAAAACCGCTTGAGATACAACCACCAAATTTGCAACACTCATTTATCTAGTGCTAAGTCAGACGCCTATTGAAAGTGGTTTCCCTCGGCCCATATTTTATAGAGCTCTGCCCCTTTACAGATTTATTAATTTCTATTTCTGTCCTATATGCCTGAATGTAACCAACTATATCTGCAGAACTGTGTTCGGTATAGTTACTATATTTTGGAAACTTATTTATGTTGTTGTATTCTACAAGCCAACAAAGGATTACTCGCCTCGGCTTATGGAGTTATGCCCCTTTCGGATGTAATAATCTCCAATTTTGTTATCTGTAGTTGAATATACAAGTTATATCTGCAGATCCGTGTTCGGTACAGCTTATTTGTCTCGGTTCTTATTTTACAGTAGTGCTAAGTCAGACGCCTATCGAAAGTGGCGCCCCTCGGCCCATACTTTACAGAGTTATGCCCCTTTACTGATTTATTAATTTCTATTTCTGTCCTATATGCCTGAATGTAACCAACTATATCTGCAGAACTGTGTTCGGTATAGCTACTATATTTTGGAAACTTATTTATATTGTTGTATTCTACAAGCCAACAAAGGATAACTCGCCTCGGCTTATGGAGTTATGCCCCTTTTGGATGTAATAATCTCCAATTTTGTTATCTGTACTGAATGTACAAGTTCAATCTGCAGATCCATGTTCGGTACAGCTTATTCGTCTCGGTTCTTATTTTACAGAGTGCTAAGTCAGATGCCTATCGAAAGTGGCTCCCCTCGACCCTTACTTTACAGAGTTATGCCCTTTACAGATATATAATTTTCTATTTCTGTCCTATATGCCTGAATGTACTACCCGTATATCTTGATCATCCCACATAGAACTATCTCTTCCCCAATTCACACTACACATGGGTCACAATCACTTGGGGAAAGCCGAGGGGTTTTGATTAGATCAATCTCATGTTTATTCTTGGCTACATAGAATAGGTCCCCAGATCCATGGGTCACCTTGTACTGACCCACGATAGCTATGGTTAATATATCAATCCTAAATGTTTCCTGGTGTTTAAGCTCACAGATCTGTCAATTTTGTATTAACATCCCTGTTATGGATCCCCAAGTGAGCCCATGTGACCATTTTCAGGATAACCTTTAGCCATACCCTATAGCCAGCCCTTTAGATTGCTTGTCATAAGGGGCGACCTAACCTTATTCCTTTTTTTGTACATGTAGTCTCCAGTTAATTGTGCAGGCTCAGGGTATCATGTCCTGCTCTTGGTTAACGCAATATTTCTGTTACACATATTGAAATATTTCCTTTAGAAAAGGGATTAGCCATTGTGAGATGATGCCCCAGTTGTGAGCTGTTGTTAAAAGCCATGTTAAACCCCACTGCTCTCACTCACTCACTCACTCACTCACTTTGGTCCATTAAATGCCTTCCATCCTTTCACTTGACTTAGGTTATTTTTGATTGACAAAGTTTCTTATTCAGGATCTTGGACCGTTCCAGTACTCTCCAAGAGAGCTAGCCATCTGGTACGGATTAAGGGAATATGATCCGGCAGGGTTTACGGTTGAGGTTGACAGTCCTGAAGTAGGTACGGCATTTTCACATTTTCACATAGCGACAGCGGATCTCCCTCTATAAAGCAATCTTTAGATTGTTCGTACAAGTATTAGTTGTCTTACATGTACCTGTGAAAATCTTGTATCTAATCAGAGACTACATGTAGATACTGAGAAGCATGTGTATGCTCATACATCCAGAGTTCTTACAAGTTCTAATATTGCATCAATATTTGACATGACACCACAAAGTCTTTGTCCTTTTTGCCAACCATCGAGTATGTCACAAAGTGATGCATGGACATTATTCAAATGTATGTCAATTTTGTCTGATTTTTTCTGAAGTCTTGGCTCAAAACAAACATGTTCATTGTTTTATACAAGCCTACCTCAGCTTTTCTGTATATACCACTCACCATTGTTCTGCAACCTATACCTGTACATATATTTGTTCATGTCAACACTCTGCTTCATGCATCTGAAGAAGTAAGTTGTATACTTACGAAAGCTTATGCCAATTATATCAGTTAGTCTCACAAGTACTACCTTTTTGTTTATTCATACTCTTCAAATTAGGCAAGGGTGTGTTCACACTGGTCCTGTTGAAGAGAAGGGATGTTGTGGTGGAGTATAAGGGCGAGTTACTTTCTGTAGAAGAGGCAGTGGACAGAGAAAAGCACTACAACTCCGCATGCAATCAAGGCAGTTTCATGTACTACTTCACATACAAAAAGATGTCGTATTGGTAGGTAAAATGATGCAAGGTTGTCATAACTTGTGTTTACCAATTGTTGTCATAACTTGTGTTTACTAACGTCAAACCACACGAGAGTTGGCTACTTGAGACTTAATACTTATAGGGTTTACATGCTATATATTATGTTTTGGGACTTAATATTTCCATCCATGGGTACTTGTTATGTATCGTGTTTTTCAGAGGAAGAAGCTGAAGATGTCCCCATGCCAGTCAGTTCCAACTGTGGTAAGCAGAACAAGTTCATTACTCAGAGAGTCAGTTGGAACTGAGTGTCATGGGGACATCTTCAGCTTCTTCCTTTGGAAAACATGATCCATAACATATACTCCCTTGAAGTATTAAGTTCCAAAACATAATATATAGCATATAAATCATTTGAGTATTAAGTCCCAAGTATCCAGCTCTCTCTGCTCCAATGTTCCACTTAGTATCAGACACTCTGACTAAATGAACTAGTACTTATCACAGTTGAAACTGACTGTCATGGGGACATCTTCGGCTTCTTCCTCTGGAAAACATGATACATAACATGTACTCCCTAGAATTATTGTCCCAAAACATGATATGGAACATATAAACCATTTCAGTATTAATTCCCAAGTAGCCAGCTCTCTCTGTGTCAATGCTCCAATTATTACCAGACCCTCTGAGTAAAGAACTGACTGTCATGGGGACATCTTCGGCTTCTTTATTTGAAAAACATGATACATAACATGTACACCTTGGAAGTATTAAGTCCCAAAACATAATATATAGCATGTAAACCCTATAAGTGTTAAGTCTCAAGTTGCCAACTCCCTCTGTCCCAATACTCACTTAGTGCCAGACTCTCTGAGTAATGAACTTGTTGAAGAAGCCGAAGATGTCCCCATGGCATTCAGTTCCAACTGTGGTAAGCACAACAAGTTCATTACTAAGAGAGTTCTGGTTCTAAGTGGAGTATTGGGACAGAGAGAGCTGGCGACTTGGGACTCAATACCTACAGAGTTTGCATGTTATATATCATGTTTTGGGACTTACTATTTATAGGGTTTGCATGTTATATATCATGTTATATATCTTGTTTTTCAGATGAAGCCACCAAAGATGTCCACCTGACTGTCAGTTTCAACTGTGGTAGGTACTACTTCATTAGTCAGAGAGTCTGGTACTAAGTGGGACAGAGAGAGCTGGCTACCTGGGACTTAATGCTCACAGGGTTTACATGATGTTATATATCCTTTTTTGGCACTTAATACTTATAGGGTTTTTTGTGTTATATGTCCTGTTTTTGAACTTATTAACATGGTTTACATGTTGTGTATCTTGTTTTTCAGAGGAAGTAGCCAAAGATGTCCCCCAGACAGTCAAAGATACCCCCAAGACAGTCAAAGATGCCCCGCAAACAGTCACAAATACCCCACAGACGGTCAAAGATGCTCCCCAGACAGTCAATGATGTCCCCCAGACATTCAAAGATGGCGCCAAAACAGTCAAAGATGCCAACAGACAGATGTCCCCAAGACCTTCAAAGATGTCCTTCAGACAGTCAAAGATGTTCCCACGACAGTCATTTCCAACTGTGGTAAGTGTAACAAGTTCATTACTCAGAGAGTCTGGAACTAAGTGGACTATTGGGACTGAGAGAGTTGGCTACATGGAATTAATACTTGAATGGTTTATATGTTGCATATCATGTTTTGGCACAATACTTCTAGGGAGTACATATTATGTACCCTGTTTTTCAGAGGAAGAAGTCGAAGATGTCCCCATGACAGTCAGTTCCAACTGTAGTAAGTACAACTTCATAAATCAGAGAGTCTGGTACTAAGTCTAGTATTGGGACAGAGAGCGTGGGTTACTTGGGACTTAATACATGCAGGGTTTACATGTTATATATTGTGTTTTGGGACTTAATACTTATATGGTTCACATGTCAGGCCTCACGAAATAGGCGTTTTACTAGACAATGATAAGTAAAAAATTTGCTATTTTCTGGTGAGAAGACATTTGTTTGCCAAATGGCAAGTAATTATCTAGCACGTAGCTTTAGCTGCGGAAAGCTCGATATAGGTGCGACAATGATATCTGTCTGTCTCTCTGCAGGACCAAGTAAATGTTAAAGTTTTGGAGTCGGCCTCACCCTATGTCGCCTGTACTAAGGCCCCCTGAACCCTCATATATTCTGGATACTTACACCAGACTACAGTTATAGGCCATCCACTACCCTCGGTGAGCATGTCCCCATGGTACCGAGCCCCACTCTCTATCTCTTCAACTAAGCTTCGCCCGACCGCATACCCTCATATAGTCTAGGATCTTAGATCATGCTACACTTATTCAACCTATCCACTTTCATTGGAGAGCATGTCCCCCCTGGGGCACCGAGCCCCAGCCTCTATCTCATAAACTTCATATAGTCCATGCAGGAGCTTACATAATGCTACACTTATTCAATGCATTGCCTGACCCCATGCCCTCATATTTCAATTTCTAATTTTATATAATTTATATGCGATATTAAACTACTATTAATCAACTACAATATATCCCTTTGTAGTAATTACTATTAGTTTGATGACATAAGGCTGAATGCCTAATTTCCAGGCTGTTTTTTTACCCTGTTTTGTGTGTGTTGTTGCGATAGATCAGCTATCAAGGTATCATGTCTTGCCTTTCTGGCAAGGCGCATGGTGGGGTATCATGTCTTGCCTCTCTGGCAAGGCGCATGGTGGGGTATCATGTCTTGCGTCTCTGGCAAGGCGCATGGTGGGGTATCATGTCTTGTCTCTCTGGCAAGGCGCATGGTGTGGTATCATGTCTTGCCTCTCTGGCATGGCGCGTGGTGCGGTATCATGCTTTGCCTCTCTGACATGGCGCTTGGAGCAGTGATATCATGTCTTGCCTCTTTGCCAACCCTCACCGAAATCTGCAGGTTGCGGCAAGGTTTCCGCAAGTTTGCGGCAAGCTGGCCGCAACCTGCTCAGTGTGCCAGAACTGTTGGGTAGAGTATGCCGCTAGCGGCAGTCTCAATTGGCGATTCCACATTGTGCCGGTACTGCCAAACAGTATGCGGAGAGTGCGCCAGAAGAAGACAAAAGTGTGCCGCTAGCGGCGCACAGTGCGCAGACAGTGTGCCAGAGCCAAACTGTGGGCCGCTAGCGGCGCACAGTGCGTCGAGAGTGTGCCGGAATCAGGGTATGCCGCTACCGGCACACACTGTATGGAATGGGCTGCACTGAAGATTTGCCAGCTGTTATTCGTTAACCCAGTTAACTTTTGACCCCTAATTTTCAATCTGGATAGGAAACTATCCAAACTGTACCAGTGTAGGAATACATCACAGAAGGAACTATACACAATTAGTGTACCACACTGTACCACATAGTTGAAGTTATAGTTATTAGGGGAATGTTCTCAGAATGAACAATTAATTCCGAGACAAAATTTCATTGTAGGATTCTAATGTACCTAGTACTAACCTTTCCTATCATTGGACTACTTTTGATGCACATGAATACATATGTAATTCGATTCAGGACTTTCAAATCTGGCAGTTGGTGAGAATGGTGGGAGAATATGTTTGCAACCATGAGGAGTTGTTCCTGCTAACTTAGGCCTGCATTATACTATTTCCTGATCATACATGATACAGATTTGTGTGGTAAGTCTGTTTGAATGCAAAGCAACAGTTTGATTATGGTTTAGGCCAGTCCAGTAATTTTGTAGACAATTTGTAGTTTTCTCTGCCATGTTGATCATGTGTTCTTTCATTCATTCCTTGTCTGTTTAGATTTCATTGCATGACAGATCTTATGTACAACAGTTTGAGTGATTTGTACCATTCATGTGGAGGTCAGGATGATGTCATTCTGACCACCACCATGAAAATATTGATAAGCCCAGAAGTTATTGGAAGAGTGCGCCGGAAGGCTGCCGGAAGAGTGCGCGGTGAGGTTGCCGGAAGAGTGCGCGGTGAGGTTGCCGGAAGAGTGTGCCGGAAGAGTGTGCCAGAAGGCTGCCGGAATACATAAGCAGTTTGCGGCCAGCTTGCCGCAATCTGTATAGTGTGCCGGAAAGCTCATTTGCATGTGAAAAACTCTGTTGCGGCAAGGTTGCCGCAAACTCTCCGGCACACTGTGCGCGGTGAGGTTGCCAGAAAGTTTGCGGCAAGCTTGCCGTAACCAGTGTGCCAGAAGAATATTATTTCGGTAAGGGAAGGCGCATGATGGGGTATCATATCTTGCCTTTCTGGCAAGGCACATGGTGGGGTATCATGTCTTGCCTCTCTGGCAAGGCGCATTGTGGGGTATCATGTCTTGCTTCTCTGGCAAGGCGCATGGTGGGGTATCATGCTTTGCCTCTCTGACAGAACTTTTGGATGGGTATAATATCTTGCCTGTTCGTCATAGTGCATTGCATTACGAAATGACTTAAATTATTGAATACTTCGTAATATTCCACTTCACTCACTCACAATGGCACTATACCAGCTTTCTTCAACCGCTAAAAAGTTGAGTGCCACCATTTAAGTTAAATGCTCTACAGTGTGACTTGGAGTACTCCTACCTACCTGAATGGTATCTTGGTATATCCATACACTTTTTGAATATTCATGAGATTTGGTTGGATAATTATTTAGCTAGATGTGAAAATTAAAGTTTGCCTCATAAAGTACATGAAAAAATTAATGATTGACTCTATTTTTATATTTATTTTATGACTAGTCACGGGGGATGTCGTATACGACAGTGATAGCTCGAACAGCACTGTTTCCCCATTAGTGACAGTAAGTATTTATGAACAGATAAATGATTACCTTATTTGGATAGATTCTCAAAGATAATTTATAAAAACACTCCTACCATACACCATGTGTTATGTAGATGTGCCTTTATTTGCCATAATACTTGTTCCTACCATTGTTTTGTTAGTCGGGGAGAAATGCTGTCATAGCATGTATGAGGTGATTTTCATTATAATAGTATTCCATTGTAATCTGGGTCATGACAACTACTTGCAAGTAATGTAGATTAATGAAACCTATCATAAACAATGTCCCTACCACTCGCTTTCTATATTTGTAGTGAAGAATAGCACAATGGCTATACCATGTCATTGTACCTTTCACATTTATATATATTTCAGTCTAACCTCCCACGTTTTTTCCCCATCCTGCCTGTTCTTATGCAGTGTGTAAGCTAATGAATTCCACAGATTTTAGCCTCACCAGTGAAGTGAAGCTCTATAAACTTGAATGTTAGTCGGTTGGTTGGTCTGGTCACACTTTTGAATTGAACTCATTTGATGGAGCTTATTGACGTCTTGTTTAAATATTTAGTTGCCCCCCCCATTAGTGGGGGGAGGGAAATTATTATAAGCACCGGGTGTCCGTAATTCGGTTAAACATTTCTTGTCAGATCAGTAACTCGAGAACCGTTGAGCTGATCAACTTCAAAATTAGTGTCTTGACATCGGTGAGAGGACGGTTGGGATTGCTTTTCAGGTACTTGCTTAATCCAAGATGGCCACCATCAGCCATCTTGGATTTTAGCAGTTGTATCCTTGCACATTTCCTTTCCAACCAGTAACTCAGGAACTATTCAACCGATCGACTTCGAACTTAGAGGTTGAAATGACATTGGTGAGAGGACAGATGGGATTACATTTCAGTTATCTTTGTAATCTAAGATGGCCGTCATCAACTATCTTGGATTGTCAGCAGTTGGATCTTCACACATTTTTTTCCGACCAATGACTTGTTAACTTTTGAACCGTTCAACTGTAAACTTGGAGAGTTCCTTGACATCGGTGAGAAAACAGTTGGGATTGCGTTTCATGTACCTGTGTAATCCAAGATGGCCGCCATCAGCCATCTTGACAAATGTTTTGACCGACCAATGACTCGAGAAGCTTTGAACCGATTGACTTCAAACGTGAAGAGGTTCTTGACATCAATGAAAGGACGGTTGGGATTGGTTTTCAGTTATCTGCATAATCCAAGATGGCCGGCCGCCATCAGCCTTCTTGGATCTCAGCAGTTGGATCTTCACACATTTCTTGTCCAACCAATAACTCAGTAGCTTTTGAACCAATCGTCTTCAAACTTGGAGAGTGCCTTGACATTGGTGAGAGGACAGATGCGATTACATTTCAGTTATCTTTGTAATCTAAGATGGCCGTCATCAACCATCTTGGATTGTCAGCAGTTGGATCTTCACACATTTTTTCCCGACCAATGACTTGTTAACTTTTGAACCGTTCAACTGTAAACTTGGAGAGTTCCTTGACATCGGTGAGAGAACAGTTGGGATTGCGTTTCATGTACCTGTGTAATCCAAGATGGCCGCCATCAGCCATCTTGACAAATGTTTTGACCGACTAATGACTCGAGAAGCTTTGAACCGATTGACTTCAAACGTGGAGAGGTTCTTGACATCAATGAGAGGACGGTTGGGATTGGTTTTCAGTTACCTGCATAATCCAAGATGGCCGGCCGCCATCAGCCTTCTTGGATCTCAGCAGTTGGATCTTCACACATTTCTTGTCCAACTAATAACTCAGTAACTTTTGAACCAATCGACTTCAAACTTGGAGAGTGCCTTGACATTGGTGAGAGAACAGTTGAGATTGCTTTTCATTTACGTGCATGATCCAGGATGGCCACAATCAGTCATCTTGGATTTTAGCAGTTGTATCTTTACATATTTCTTGTCGGACCAATAACTCGAGAACTATTGAACCGATTGGTTTCAGACTTGGAGAGTTCCTTGACACCAGTAAGAGGACAGTTGTGCTTGCTTTTCAGTTACCTGCGTGATCCAAGATGGCCACCATTGACCATCTTGGATTTCAACAGTTGTATCTTTGAACATTTCTTATCCGACCAATATCTCGATAACTATTCAACCGATCAACTTCGAACTTGGAGATTGTCTTGACATCGGTGGGAGGATGGTTGGTATTACTTTTCAGTTATCTGTGTAATCCAAGATGGCCGTCATCAACCATCCTGGATTGTCAGCAGTTGAATCTTTACACATTTCTTCCCCGACCAATAACTCAGTAGCTTTTGAACCAATCGTCTTCAAACTTGGAGAGTGCCTTGACATTGGTGAGAGGACAGATGGGATTACATTTCAGTTATCTTTGTAATCTAAGATGGCCGTCATCAACCATCTTGGATTGTCAGCAGTTGGATCTTCACACATTTTTTTCCGACCAATGACTTGTTAACTTTTGAACCGTTCAACTGTAAACTTGGAGAGTTCCTTGACATCGGTGAGAGAACAGTTGGGATTGCGTTTCATGTACCTGTGTAATCCAAGATGGCCGCCATCAGCCATCTTGACAAATGTTTTGACCGACTAATGACTCGAGAAGCTTTGAACCGATTGACTTCAAACGTGGAGAGGTTCTTGACATCAATGAGAGGACGGTTGGGATTGGTTTTCAGTTACCTGCATAATCCAAGATGGCCGGCCGCCATCAGCCTTCTTGGATCTCAGCAGTTGGATCTTCACACATTTCTTGTCCAACTAATAACTCAGTAACTTTTGAACCAATCGACTTCAAACTTGAAGAGTGCCTTGAGATTGGTGAGAGAACAGTTGAGATTGCTTTTCATTTACGTGCATGATCCAGGATGGCCACAATCAGTCATCTTGGATTTTAGCAGTTGTATCTTTACATATTTCTTGTCGGACCAATAACTCGAGAACTATTGAACCGATTGGTTTCAGACTTGGAGAGTTTCTTGACACCAGTAAGAGGACAGTTGTGATTGCTTTTCAGTTACCTGCGTGATCCAAGATGGCCACCATTGACCATCTTGGATTTCAACAGTTGTATCTTTGAACATTTCTTATCCGACCAATATCTCGATAACTATTCAACCGATCAACTTCGAACTTGGAGATTGTTTTGACATCGGTGGGAGGATCGTTGGTATTACTTTTCAGTTATCTGTGTAATCCAAGATGGCCGTCATCAACCATCCTGGATTGTCAGCAGTTGAATCTTTACACATTTCTTCCCCGACCAATAACTCAGTAACAATTGAACCGATCATCTTCAAACTTGCAGGGTGTCTTGACATCAGTGAGAGAACAGTTCAGTTGGGATTGCTTTTCAGTTACTTGTGTAATCCAAGATGGCTGCCATTAATGATGACAGTTTCTAAATGCACTTTCTGCATGAAAAGCAACATAGTTTCTGTCGGATGCATGGCTCGTCAGCTATGTCTGCATTTCCAAAATCATACCTCTATTCATTGACATGTGATACTATCGACCAAAATAATCGACCATAGAGGTCCACGTGCCCCGCAGCAGCAGCTCCAGATATGTTGGATGCAATCCACCATATCTGGTGCTGCTGGTGGGTGACGTGGACCTCTATGGTCGATTTTTTCTGTTACTATGTTCTCATGTAGTGATAGCCACTAGAGCTCAAACTTGCTTATTTTAAATTTTTATTTTATTTCTCTTTCCAGGTAAGGTCATCCGAACAAAATGGTCGACAGCTGAGAGAGAGGAATTGGGAAAGAGTTTAATGAATGTCATTAGGAAAGGCAAGCGGCCGCCAACGAATGCAGATGTTGAGCGAGCACAGAAAACCAATCCATGTCGGGCGTCTCGAGACTGGAAAATGATAAAGTTTCAGTGCTGGGCGATATTCCAGGCTGAGGACAGACAGCGAAAAACCACAGCTTCTCAACTGTTCTAATTCTACTTTTGTGATGTTCTGGAACATACAAATAAAAGTGAAGCATAAAGATGTAACTTGTTTTTTCTTTTGTAAATCAAGACATTCAACACGGCGGCTTCTAAAAGGTCACACAAAAGCTGCTTGAAAATCTGTTTTGAAACTGTAGCTCATTTTCTTTCTTCCCTTGAGTAAATCTATGTGTACTCCCAAGTCAATGAGTTACTATAACCGTTAATTACAGTGTAATCCCGTGCGGAATCCGGGTGCATAATGTGGTAGAATAGATCCCCACCTCTAGGAGAGTTTGTCGTAAGAGGTGACTACCCTAGGGCCTGTTTTTCCAGTGCGGCGAACAACACTGGAGGGATATCAGGTCTTGCTTCTGCGACTGAGTGCCCTGCTTCATGATATTGTGTACATATATAGTGAGTGAAGTAGTGCTTAACTTCGTTTTCAACAATATTTCTGTTATATCACGACAGTGCCCCTGCTTGTGATAAATTAGTGCTGTCTCACTGAAGCACTGTGTTGCAGTGACCAGGCACAATACCCCACCAGTCTAATTATTCTGACAATGGTCAGACAGTGCTAATGAGAAGACAATGCAGAGGTATTATGAGTTTCATACTTTGGCATGTATTTGTTTTGGAGTGTACATATATAAATACATGAGAAGATCTTATCATTTAGATAGTGATCATATAACATTATTTTCGTTATTTTGGGATTACACTATCTTAGTATAGCACAGTTTTTAGTGCTGAAAACTGGCTGGGTAGAAGTGTGAATGGCCAAGCGGATAAGGCATATGGTGCTGGTGGTTGGGTGCCTTACTCGGGTGGTCGCCGGTCCGAACCCCTCACCGGGCTCGGTCAATTTTCAGCACTAGAAACTGTGCCCTACTAAGATAGTGTAATTCCAACTAACGAAAATAATATTATATAAATACATATATAAAAATACACTAGAGGAAGATTGGGGATTCTAGTCATAGGTGCTTCTCTGCTCTAAAACAATCGGTGTTGGAGGATGTCCCATCATTGCCCATACCCTTCAACCTGGAAATTAATGAATTTTAGCAACTTTATAGTCCCAATAATGTTTTTGCATTGAGGGATTATTCTCCTGCCCAATTGGCCAGTTGTGACGCAGAGATAATCTGTCCAGGCAACTATTCTCTCTAAATCGAAATCTACTGTGGGAAATTATCACGGCTTAAACAAAGCAACTGGCGATCATCATTGGTGCGTAATGACCCTTCAACAAGCAGAAAATAATGACATTCTGGAATATATATATAGCCCCAAAAGTGTTCTTGCTTAGAGAGATAATTCTCCTGTCCAATTGGCCAGTTGGGACGCAGAGATATCCGTCTCAGCAACTATTCTCTCTAAATCGAAATTGAATGTAAATATAAACACGGCTATCAACAAAGCAATTGGCGGTCATCATTGGTGCATAATGACCCTTCAACAAGTAGTAAATTAATAAAATTCTATAATTTATATATAGCCCGAAAGTGTTCTTGCTTAGAGAGATAATTTTCCTATCCAATTGGCCAGATGGGACGCAGAGATAATCCGTCTCAGCAACTATTCTCTCTAAATCGACAAAGCAATTGGCGGTCATCATTGGTGCGTAATGATACTTCAACAAGCAGGAAATTAATGAAATTCTATAATTTATATATAGCCCCAAAAGTGTTCTTGCTTAGAGAGATAATTCTCCTGTCCAATTGGCCAGTTGGGACGCAGAGATAATCCGTCTCAGCAACTTTTCTCTCTAAATCGAAATTGAATGTAAAAAATAAACACGGATATCAACAAAGCAATTGGCGGTCATCATTAATGCGTAATGACCCTTCAACAAGTAGTAAATTAATGAAATTCTATCATTTATATATAGCCCCAAAGTGTTCTTGCTTAGAGAGATAATTCTCCTATCCAATTGGCCAGTTGGGACGCAGAGATAATCCGTCTCAGCAACTATTCTCTCTACATCGAAATTGAATGTAAATATAAACACGGCTTTTAACAAAGCAATTGACGGTCATCAATGATGCGTAATGACCCTTCAACAACCAGGAAATCCATGAAATTCTGTAATTTATATATAGTCCCAATAGTGTTTTTACATAGAGAGATAATTCTCCTGTCCAATTGGCCAGTTGGGACGCAGAGATAATCCGCCTCGGTAACTATTCTGTCTAAATCAAAATAATAATGTAAAAAAAAATGAACACGGCTATAAACAAAGCAATTGGCGGTCATCAATAATGCCTAATGACCCTTCAACAACCAGGAAATTTATGAAATTCTGTAATTTATATATAGTCCCAATAGTGTTTTTGCATAGAGAGATAATTCTCCTGTCCAATTGGCCAGTTGGGACGCAGAGATAATCCGTCTTGGCAACTATTCTGTCTAAATCGAAATCTAATGTAAACATGAAGCTGCGCTATCGAAACCCCTCGGCTCTGAACCCCAGCTATTATAATGTAACGGTGTCTCTACCAATCGATTGGCTTGTGGGAAGAAATATTTACCCCTGGTATTGTAAGTGTACTTTCTTTGAAAAAAGAAAAAAGTTTTCCTCCCCTTAAATTAATTTGTTTCTGGAATAAATACATACACTCACAAAACAACAGTACACATGGCTAGATAAATACAGTACATGTATACTAAATGGCACATGTATGTCATTTTCAAAACAGATTTGCAAGCATTCTTCGCATTGTCTAAGAGAATAAATCAATAAATCAGTCATCCAAATTCCAATCAATAAATAAATGTGATAGTATACTAACATGATATAGAAATAATATGCAAACTTAACGTAGGAATTAGTGGATTTTGTTAGACAAGGGGCATAACTCTGCAAAATACTTTCTGACACGATTCATTTTCGATAGGCATCTAGTGTCATTTTCAAAACAGATTTGCAGGCATTCTTCGCATTGTGTAAGAGAATAAATCAATAAATCAGTCATCAAATCAATAAATAAATGTGATAGTATACAAACATGATATAGAAATTATATGCAAACTTAACATAGGAATTAGTGGATTTTATTAGACAAGGGGCATAACTCTGCAAAATACTTTCTGACGACTCATTTTCGATAGGCATCTAGTTCAGGTCAAGAGAAACAACTGTATCACGTTAGGATGTTGTATATGGAACAGTTCTGAAATTATCACAATAACAAATCATAAATGATTTTTATTTGTAAAAAGGGGCATAACTCTGCAAAATATTGTCCGAGATGACTCATTTTCGATAGGCTTCTGATTTACGTGAAGATAAATAGATGTAACAAGTTTGGTTGCCATGCATGGAACGGTTCTGTAGATATCGCGGTAACGGATGGACGGACGTACGGACGGACGGACAGCCGTACATGATGACGACAATACCCCTAGGCCAAAGTTGGCCGAGGGGTAAAAAATCGTATTATTTTACGGTTGTTCTTCTTAAAAGTTGAATAATTAAAAAATTATTCCGAACTTTACTATATCACCTTAAGGAACAAGCAAGCCGAATTTCAAAAGCATAGCATGGGATACTTTTCGAGAAATAAACGTTTAAATCTCGGATTTTGTACAAAAATGAAAGGCTAGAAATCGGGCAAAATGTGCCCAGCTACACGCCTGTGTAGATCACTTCACGGCGGGTGTCTTGAGTGAAGTGTCACTGTTATAATTAGAAACAAAAATACGGATGTTTGCATGGTTTTGATCAGAAGAGGGAAGATTAATGTAAATAAGTAGGACTAATAGATAATTAGCTTACCATAATACTGCGGAAATGACTTTTGGAAAGGGAAAGTTAACAGACAAAAATAATAGTAGCCAAGCCCAAGCTAAGGCAATCTGTTTAATTGTTCCAGTGCCTCGGAAACTAAATATTTAATCCTAACATTGAAGCACTTCTATTTGTAATTTTGATTTCATTTTTTCACCAAATGTTAGAGAAAATAGTGAATATTTGAATGAAGAAATAACAAAAAAATGACCAATTTTGACCCTCTAAGGGGACAGTTATCCTTAAGGGGGAGATATACCCGAAATTCTGATTTAGGTGAAATTTTCCCAACCCTTGTCAGTCTTTTGGTGATTTCTTACCAATGGGTTGGAGTAGGGTCATGAAAAGTCACCCACTTTTCAATCTCATCACCAGGAAGATATTGAAAGAAGAAAATGAAAAAATATAATTTCATTTTTATATTTATGTTTTATGTAATTTAAGTCAATGGAAATGTCAATCGTGCTTAACCCAGTTGAGTAAAAGAACCTCAAAAGCAGAGTCAAATTAATCTACAAGTGTCAAACAATACACCCGGGGAGACATTAGCCCCATATAATGTCAAATTCACCTGAAAAATAAAGAAATATGAAATGAAAAATTAATATTTCAAATGATTTGGTTAATAATTTCACCTTTAGGTACTACATGTACATAGTGAAAATAGTGATCCAGTACTATCGTTTGATACTTGTCGCTCAATTTGACGCTGCATTTGGGATTTTTATGCTTAACCGGGTTAAGCCCGATTGACATTCCCATTGACTAAAATTACGTACAAAATAAATGTAAATACAATTTTTTTTATTTTTCTGCTTTCAGTATCTTCCTGGTGTTAAAATCGACAAGTCAGTGAATTTTCATGACCATACTCTAAGCTTGGGAAAAAAATCACCAAACGACCGACAAGGGGTGGCAAAATCTGATTACATGTAATCAGATTGTCGGGTACAAATTCCCCTTAAATAACATCTGATGACAGAGCTGTCAAATTGGTGGGAAAAGTAAGTAATTACCCAGTACAACATTTACTTTACTATGTAAGTGCATTGAATATCTGACTTTTATCACCAGAATAGGCGGCTGGAGAGAGTGAGTGAATAAATGAGTGAATATGATTTAACATCACTTTCAACAATATTTCAGTCATATCACAACGTTTAGGTCCTATTTGTTCTCACACCCGGGAACCCCACAGGTGCCACGGTATGTCATCCCTTACGACAATCTGAGGCCTGACCCCACGGGGCGCTGAAAACAGTGCCTGATGAGACGTCAACAATGGTGTTAGCAATGTCACGTTAGAACTGTGTACAGCTAGATGAATCACTCAGACTGACATCAAGGGCTATGACGTTATATGGAACGCCATTTTGTAACGTCATAGCATAACATTAGGCACTCTCTTTAGCTTCCGTTTCTGTTTTGATTTTTGTGCAGTTCACAAAATTCTGACATTTAAGTAATCACATAGAAAAGTATTAGTCATCATACCTACTTTTATTATTCTACAAAATTGACAACTCTGTCACCAACTGTTATTTAAATGCCTATATAGAGAATGAGTAAATCAACACATTTAATGCCAATATTATTAGAATGACAGTCACACACATTTCTGAGCTATACTCCAAGAACACATTTTAATGCTTGCACAATCAATTGACTCATCTGTCGGGAGCCTTTATCAAGTGATCTGGGTATTCTATAATCAATGAATATCCACATATGAATCTTAGAAAATATCACTAATATTACGTGTACTGTAATTTCCTATCTATTTCAGGGGTTTCAAGTCTGAATTTTATTTAGAAGATATTAACATGTGGTTTTTAAGTGTTTTGTAGTAATACCCCAGCTTCAACTGCTGAATTATTTTTTTAAAAGAAAAACATGTACGTAGTCTACCCTGACAGAACTGATAGAAACAATAATATTTCACTTTACTTAGCGAGGTCTTTAAGTTTTTCTCCATATTTTGCAAAATATGGATTTTGTGTGATATCAAACTCTTTTCCTTCTTGGAACTGTTTGAGGTAGGCGGCTGTGGTTGATATAGTCCGGGGGCATCCCCCTGGGGTAAGAGAAGCCATACGCTGGGGGAGAAATCGTTGGTTTATATTAACGGCCTGGAAGTTGGAATAATACAGATGAGCTTGTCTGTTGTGGAGACACTGCCAGCAATGGACTTGCACCAAACCCCGTCTACAGTTCATTGACCATGTGGACAGCAGCTGCAAACACAGAAATACACAGGTCCGGTGATCAAATAATGATTCCTTTTCACATGCAATTATTTATATTCTTGTCAACAGGTTACACTGCAGGAGATGAATTTATCCATAACTGAACCATCCACCTAATTAATTACCTTACATTTTCACATGCAGAATGTTGTACTTTCAAGGGAGACAACTACATCGCAACATGTCCATGTATTTATCTCCCTTGTGAAATCAAGTACAAGTATATGAAAATTTGCAATATCTCAGTCCTTAAACTTGATCAACCTGATTACTTAATCGCTCAAACTTGCCAGAGCTATCATATCAAACTTCATCCAGTGAAGCTTGGTTTGTTCATTATCGGTAGTTTTATTGTTGTGGACAGACACATAGAGCAACAGATGGGGGCAGTCTGGCCTTTCAATACCTCCCTAGTTATTAGCCAAGACATCACAATCAGTTGCAATGACAAAATTGCAGCATGGAGCCACATTTGAAATTTAAATTCACTCAAAAAATAAAATAAACCAACCTTCCCACAAACAAGATGTTAAGGTTCTAGGCACCCCATCGATAAGATTTTTGACACCTGATCATTTTATAAAATTAAACTATCAACTCAACAAAACGAGTTTATATTATCCGAAAGCTATTTATTCAGGAAAGTAGAATTTAGTTACAATTTTGTTCCTCTGTATCCTAAATTTCAGGACTTCACATGCAATGGTATATACATTATTTGTAGCTGACCAATCTCAGGCCAAGCAAACTCCTCCACGCATGCACCGCATGCAGTTCTTTCCATATTCACCTACTATATTCTGTGCGATCTGATGCAGTACTATGTGGTCGGATACTAAATCCTGGCACCCACATCAACTATCCTTGTGCTCATGAAGTCTTCCTTGATCCTTGAATCTACGACTGCGGACAAAGTTCCATGGACCTGCACCAGTTCTCCCCCAAAATTCAGTTCGGCCTTCCACTGAGCGATCATGACAATCGCTCTCCATGCTATGGGGTGATGATGTGACACAAATTACTTATGCCTCGGTATAAGAGGTGACGGTGTAAAATGGAGAAGAGCAGACTCTCTTCTCCATTAGACAGTTTAGCCCAAAGTTTCCGGCTAAATCCCTCGACAACATTCCCAGAAAACCTGGGATATTTGTAACGGTTAAACGTTTGTGTAGGGAACAGTTTGAATCCGCAGGGTGATATGAATGGAATGCGGCGAACGACCTTGACACGTATCTTCCGTGGCGAGCAAGGCAGTGTATGGAAATGGATTCCACCGTATTTCTCGCTTACCAGAGCAAGATAGGAGTTGCCGCTTACGTGAAATATTCTCTACGGGTTCTAGATTGGGATGCCATTCTAGTTTATGGACTATGAACTGTAATTTCGCTGTTTGAGACGATAATTCATTGTGGGAGAAACGTCTCCGTTCGTGAGGAAGCCTCCTGTGGGGACTTTTTGGGTGTGGAGAGTGCACATTCTATATAAGCTCGTGCAGACATTCCAACCGTGTTCAGACCAGAAAGACAGCTCTAGAGAAAGCACGCACAGACGGTCGTATAGACGCTGTACGGGGGCGTAAAAGACCACAGATATTACGGCCAGTACAGCAAAGGCAAGATACAGTACAGGCGGGCTTCGTTTTACCGGTGTAAAAGAGAGCACAGATATTACAGCCAGTACAGCAAAGACAAGATACGGTACAGGCGGGCTTCGTCTTACCGGTGTAAAAGAGATCACAAAGATTACAGACTGTACAGTCAAGCCAAGACACAGATTACAGACAGTAAAGAACAGACAAGGCCAAAGACAAGATACAAGTTACAGACAGTACAGAAAAGACAAGGCACAGCACACACAGACTTCTTCTCCCGAGAAACGTCGATAAACCGTGAAATCTAGACCTGCGACCGGGTCGCAAAAGGTCCCAGAGGCTTGCGACCGGATCGCAGAGGGTCGCCATCGACAGTTACAGAAATGGTGCTATAACGGTACCAGATGAAATAATAGCACACTATATACCCAAGTAGTTGTCCTGACGGCCACGGATGGTGACCTAAGGGGTCGTCGTGAGGTTGTGCAGTCACAGGCCGTGCCTATAGACGGGTCGCAGCAGCCGGGAGGGTTGAGACGCCTTGCTATACTTACCTGTGCGGGAAGCAGACTGGTGAGCTGACAAGTTAGGGTCAGGCTCCGACGACTTGGGGGTGAAGAAGACGACGGGCTGCCACATCCGTGGAGAGGCTCCAACGACTGGGGGTATATATTGAGAGAGCGTTACAGCCGTGACGTTCCAACGACTGGGTGCCATCTCTTGAGAGAACGTTACAGGCGTAACGTTCCTATGACTTGGGGTGAAGAAGACGACGGGCTGCCACATCCGTGGAGAGGCTCCAACGACTGGGTGCCATATATTGAGAGAGCGTTACATCCGTAACGTTCCAACGACGGAAGAGAAGGGCCAGCAGCCAGCTAGGCCACCCTTATACCCAGAAGAGAAGAGCCAGCAACCAGGCCGCCCTTATCGCGTGCCCATGCCAATTTAAAGCACTACATATAACTGTAAAATTATATGCATACACTCTGAAATTATTTATATATAGTAGTAAGCTTATATGCACACACTCTTATTGGTATATAACATCAAGCTTATATGCACACGCTTCCTTATATGAGGTGCATATAACATCAAGTTTATTTGCATACACTCTCCTAGTGTCTGTACATATATGTAAAATAAATATAGGGGAATATTTTTGAGTAAAATGCCAAACATCGAGATTCTCACTGTGCCGCTGAGCTTGATTTTACGACATCAATTCGACTCAAAATCGGGCTGTATCTTCAAAACGGCTACGAGATAAATCATTAACGCAATACCCAGAAGAAAGAAATACCTTTCAGACAGAATAACAAAAACAGAACAATGGAAAGTTCATAGCAGGCAGAAAAAACTGACAACATTTTATATCTACCCGAAAAAAGCACATGTCCTCTTGCAGGAGAATCCGGAAGCCGGTCGGTTTGCGATAGTCGAGGTTTGTTCTCTCCGCAGATGCCCAACTTGCTATTAGTAATCCGTGGAAAGACCACTGACAGGAGACTCAGAGTGTGGAGAAGAACCGAGCAGACGACGCAAACTTGCGCGAGCCAAGTTGCTGAAAATTATAGTGTTTGCGTCTTCAATTCATGTTTGTGTCACTGATGAAGAGATAACAGAAGTCATAATAATATAGCAACACAGGTACATTCTTTTAAAGGTTCAACAATTCTACGAATAGCCAATTCTTAAAGAGGTTATGTGAACAGGCGAACAGTGAATAACAACAACAACAAGCAGGACAGAGTGCCGCCCTCAGTCGATAGTAGTCTCCATGGATAGACTCAGTGCTGGAGACTCAAACAGTACGAATCCTGAGCATTTCCTCCCAGTGGACATTTCCCCCAGTCATGGATGAGAATGTTAAGCGGAAATCACTTATTTCAGTGTTTTTTGTTGAAAAAACCCCCAAAACAAGTAAACCTCGCTGCTCCAAAACAACCCATGAATGCAAATGCATAACATTGGCAGCCCATAATGGAACATCAGAAATGGCAGTGACCAATGAAATGCATGGAAGATTAAATGGGGCAGCAAGGTTGACTTAGTCCGAAAAAATGTGTCTGCTTTCCATTCCAACCCCAACGGCCTGTTTGCGGGGCTAAAATTTGGCCTTTTCTTTATGGGGGGGGGGGAGGGGAGGGGGAGGTAGTAAGATTCACAAGCTAAACTCTACTGACAAATTTTATGATATTGATAATGTATAGGGTTTATTTTGCCAATTTTGGCCGCCCGACCTGGATCAGGTTGGTGGATTTCTGCTTCAGAAAGTCAATGTGGCCTACCGCTTTGGGCTCGCTTGGATAGAATCAGGCTTCGAATTTGACGGCGGCAACGACGGCAATTGCCGTCGGTGCCCCATTAGTTTGCCCACATGCCCTACAAATTTCCACCAAGTACACGGCCACAACACGGCCGCCGTGAAGCCTCAAGTGGCCTACGTGACCCTAAGAATAAAACCAATCTTATTTCCATCATGTGTTCGCGTTTTCTCTCTCTTTATTCTTTGCTTTGGTAATTTCGTTGGAAAAGCAAAGTCATACGGTGATCGGTGGTTTCGTTTACAAATCAGCTTTCCCTCTTCCTGTTACCGTAAACAGCATCGTACAGTTTTACGACATCGATAATTCGGGAGCCACCTGTTTTTGGTTCGATTACGCTTCAATGGATGGTTCCCGTTTGGCAATCCGGATTACTCTCCCCTTGGTCAGACTACAGAGGGCGGGTCACTTAGTGCTGTCATTGGATTGAAAGTTAAAGTAAATAATGCGATCATGCCGTCACACGACGTGTTTCTGCGACCAAATCTCGGGAACTGGAGAAGGGGGCTTCAAACACGCGGAAGCTATATGCCTTCTTTCGTATTACTGGATAAGATCTTTTATAATTTGTATATTTACAGACAGTATGTGGATACCTTTTGAATGTTTTACAACAACAACAATAACAAACAGCTGTAAAAATATTGCGATATTATAGGCAGAGTTTGCAAAATATGTGTGAGTTTGCAAAATATGTGTGAGAATAGGATGGGGATATATAAGTCTAGAAAGGGTGTATGACTATATGAGGTCCATTAAATAATAACCCAGGCTTGGGGAAATTTCATTTTTATTTATTTCATGGCAATATCTTTCATAACACCTGCAAATAAAGTGACTGTAGTGCCCTAAGTATATTAACACATTTGGCCTTAATGCCTGGTCCATTGGCCTTGTTGCCCCCAAAATCTGGTCATTATCCAAGGCCAAAGTGGCCTTGCCCTATTTTCCCCCAAATTCAAAGCCTGTAGAATACATATATTTCAACTTCCCTGGCCATTTATTTTCTCTGTCCAGCTGTTTTCATTTCCATGGCAAAAGACAAAAAAATTGTCGAGCTTGCATGATCTTTCAAAAACAAAAATCGGTAGCCATCTTGAAAATATCTCAATGTATAGTGGCATGAGACTGCATGATTGTAAATTTTGGGATGTGAACGGAAAGTCTGAAACGACTCTACCATAAGGCTTCCACATCTGCATTTGAATGTAAAATTGTAACTATCGGTATCACGCATAATAGAAGGCACATAGAAAAACAGGTAATTTACAGGATTTTCAAATCACTTTTCGTCCGTGGTCCGTCAGTCCGTCCGTCGTCCGTCAGTCCGTCCGTAAACAATTCTTGTTATCGCGATTTCTCAGGAACTACTGTATGGATTTTTCTCAAATTTGGCACACAGGTTCCTCTTGGGGTCTAGTTGTGCAAGATACCTTTTCTGGTCCGATTCGAAAATCCAATATGGCCACCAGGCAGCCATCTTGGATTTTCCCATGAAACCTTGTTATCGCGATTTCTCAGGAACTACTGCATGAATCTTTCTCAAATTTGGTACACAGGTTCCCCTTGGGGTCTAGTTGTGCAAGATACCTTTTCTGATCCGATTCGAAAATCCAATATGGCCACCAGGCAGCCATCTTGGATTTCTCCATGAAACCTTATCGCGATTTCTCAGGAACTATTGCATGGATCTTTCTCAGATTTGGTACACAGGTTCCCCTTGGGGTCTAGTTGTGCAAGATACCTTTTCTGGTCCTATTCGAAAATCCAATATGGCCACAAGGCGGCCATCTTGGATTTCCCCATGAAAACTTGTTATCGCGATTTCTCAGGAACTACTGCATGGATCTTTCTCAAATTTGGTACACAGGTTCCCCTTGGGGTCTAGTTGTGCAAGATACCTTTTCTGGTCCGATTCGAAAATCCAATATGGCCACCAGGCAGCCATCTTGGATTTCCCATGAAACCTTGTTATCGCGATTTCTCAGGAACTGTTGCATGGATCTTTCTCAGATTTGGTACACAGGTTCCCCTTGGGGTCTAGTTGTGCAAGATACCTTTTCTAGTCCGATTTGAAAATCCAATATGGCTACCAGGCGACCATCTTGGATTTCCCCATGAAACATTGTTATCGTCATTTCTCACGAAGTGCAGCGTGGATCTTTCTCAAATTTGGTACACAGGTTCTCCTTGGGGTCTAGTTGTGCAAGATACCTTTTCTGATCCGATTCGAAAATCCAATATGGCCACCAGGCAGCCATCTTGGATTTCTCCATGAAACCTTGTTATCGCTATTTCTCAGGAACTATTGCATGGATCTTTCTCAGATTTGGTACACAGGTTCCCCTTGGGGTCTAGTTGTGCAGCAAGGTACCTTTTCTGGTCCGTTTCGAAAATCCAATATGGCCACAAGGCAGACATCTTGGATTTCTCCATGAAACCTTGTTATCCCGATTTCTTAGGAACTATTGCATGGATCATTCTCAGATTTGGTACACAGGTTCCCCTTGGGGTCTAGTTGTGCAAGATACATTTTCTGGTCCGATTTGAAAATCCAATATGGTTACCAGGCGGACCATCTTGGATTTCCCCATGAAATATTGTTATCGTCATTTCTCAGGAAGTGCAGCGTGGATCTTTCTCAAATTTGGTACACAGATTCCCCTTCAGGTCTAGTTGTGCAAGATACCTTTTCTTTTTCGAAAATCCAATATGGCCACAAGGCAGACATCTTGGATTTCTCCATGAAACCTTGTTATCCCGATTTCTTAGGAACTATTGCATGGATCATTCTCAGATTTGGTACACAGGTTCCCCTTGGGGTCTAGTTGTGCAAGATACATTTTCTGGTCCGATTTGAAAATCCAATATGGCCACCAGGCGACCCATCTTGGATTTCCCCATGAAATATATTGTTATCGTCATTTCTCAGGAAGTGCAGCGTGGATCTTTCTCAAATTTGGTACACAGATTCCCCTTCAGGTCTAGTTGTGCAAGATACCTTTTCTGGACCGATTCGAAAATCCAATATGGCCACAAGGCAGACATCTTGGATTTCTCCATGAAACCTTGTTATCCCGATTTCTCAGGAACTATTGCATGGATCATTGTCAGATTTGGTACACAGGTTCCCCTTGGGGTCTAGTTGTGCAAGATACCTTTTCTGGTCCGATTCGAAAATCCAATATGGCCACCAGGCAGCCATCTTGGATTTTCCCATGAAACTTTGTTATCGCGATTTCTCAGGAACTACTGCATGGATCTTTCTCAAATTTGGTACACAGGTTCTCCTTGGGATCTAGTTGTGCAAGATACCTTTTCTGATCTGATTCGAAAATCCAATATGGCCACCAGGCAGCCATCTTGGATTTCTCCATGAAACCTTGTTATCACTATTTCTCAGGAACTATTGCATGGATCTTTCTCAGATTTGGTACACAGGTTCCCCTTGGGGTCTAGTTGTGCAAGATACCTTTTCTGGTCCGTTTCGAAAATCCAATATGGCTACAAGGCAGACATCTTGGATTTCCCCAAGAAACCTTGTTATCCCGATTTCTCAGGAACTATTGCATGGATCATTCTCAGATTTGATACACAGGTTCCCCTTGCGGTCTAGTTGTGCAAGATACCTTTTCTAGTCCGATTTGAAAATCCAATATGGCTACCAGGCGACCATCTTGGATTTCCCCATGAAACATTGTTATCGTCATTTCTCACGAAGTGCAGCGTGGATCTTTCTCAAATTTGGTACACAGATTCCCCTTCAGGTCTAGTTGTGCAAGATACCTTTTCTGGACCGATTCGAAAATCCAATATGGCCACAAGGCAGATATCTTGGATTTCTCCATGAATCATTGTTATCCCGATTTCTCAGGAACTACTGCTTGGATCTTTCTCAAATTTGGTACACAGGTTCCCCTTGGGGTCTAGTTGTGCAAGGTACCTTTTCTGGTCCGATTCGAAAAATCCAATATGGCCACCAGGCAGCCATCTTGGATTTTCACACAAAACTTTATCGTCATTTCTCAGGAAGTACTGCATGGATATTTCTGAAATTTGGTACACAGGTTCCCCTTGGGGTCTAGTCGTGCAAGATATCTTTTCTGGTCCAATTCGACAATCCAATATGGCCACCAGGCGGCCATCTTGGATTTCCCCATGAAACTTTGTTATCGTCATTTCTCAGGAACTATTGCATGGATTTTTCTCAAATTTGGTACACAGGTTCCCCTTAGGGTCTAGTTGTACAAGATACCGGTCCGAATCGATAATCCAATATGGCCACCAGGTGGCCATCTTAGATTTTTCCTTAAAACTTTGTTATCGTGATTTCTCAGGAAATACTGCCTGGATCTTTCTCATATTTGGTACACAGGTTCCCCTTGTGGTCCAGTTGTGCAAGATACCTTTTCTGGTCCGATTCCAAAATCTAATATGTCCATCATGCGGCCATCTTGGATTTCCCCATGAAACTTTGTTATTGCGATTTCTCAGGAACTACTGCATGGATCTTTGTCAAATTTGGTACACTGGTTCCCCTTGTCGTCTAGTTATGTCTCCCCCAACTATGTTGGGGGGAGACATCTAGTGTTTGTGCTGTCTGTCTGTCTGGTTGGATGTCTGGATGGATGGATGTCTGGATGGATGGATGTCCGTCCCCTTGCCTTGTCTGCAAGATATCTTGAGAACGACTGGATGGAATTTCACCAAACTTGGATGGAAGCTTCATTGGGATAGCCCCCTCATTGGATTAGGTTTTGGTGTGTGTGCGTGCATTCATCCATGTCCGGTGTCCGTCCGTCCGTCCATCTATTTGTACATGTATATACAGACCTTGTCTGCAAGATATCTTAAGAACTACTGGATGGAATTCCACCAAACTTGGATGGAAGCTTCAGTGGGATAGCCCCCTCATTTGATTAGGTTTTGGTGTGTGTGCGTGCATTCATCCGTGTCCGGTGTCCGTCCGTCCGTCCATCTACTTGTACATGTATATACAGGCCTTGTCTGCAAGATATCTTGAGAACTACTGGACGGAATTTCACCAAACTTGGATGGAAGCTTCATTGGGATAGCCCCCTTATTTGATTAGGTTTTGGTGTGTGTGCATGCGTTCATCCGTGTCCGGTGTCCGTCCGTCCGTCCATCTACTTGTACATGTATATACAGGCCTTGTCTGCAAGATATCTTGAGAACTACTGGATGGAATTTCACCAAACTTGGATGGAAGCTTCATTGGGATAGCCCCCTCATTTGATCAGGTTTTGGTGTATGTGTGCATGCATTCATCCGTGTCGGGTGTCCGTCCGTCCGTCCGTTCATCTACTTGTACATGTATATTCAGGCCTTGTCTGCAAGATATCTGGAGAACTACCTGACGGAAGTTCACCAAACTTGGATGGAAGCTTTATTGGGATAGCCCTCTCATCTGATTAGGTTTTGGTTTGTATGTGCGTTCGTCCATGTTCGGTGTCCGTCCGTCTGTCCATGTACTTGTACATGTATATGTATATACAGGCCCTTTCTGCAAGGTATCTGAAGAACTACTGGACAGAATTTCACCAAACTTGGATGGAAGGTTCATTGGGATAGTCCCCTCATTTGATTAGGTTTGGGTGACCGTGTGTGTGTGCATTTATCCATGTCCATCGTCCGTCCATCCATCTAATTGTTCATGTCTATACATACCTTGAGATTACCATAAGATTCCTATTTACAAGGTAGTAAAACTAGGATAGATTTAATTAATTAGAAATATCGTATCTGCAGAGATAACAAGAACAGCTTGGACCTTTCCACTTGTTAATTATTCGTTTAAAACACTTAAAATTGTCCTCATTTCTGATATTCTGATAAATATAATTAGGTTTGGGTGTGAGCTAGTGCTTGTATGGATCCATGCAAAATGTGCTTATCTGTCTGTCCAATTTTTGTTCACTCCATATCTTGGAAACTACTGAAGGCAGATGCATGTAACTTCTATACGGTACAGCATGTATACTATAGGTGTGGCTTTTGTATGTTTTGCATCTTTCCTATAATGTGATCAGTTTCGAAATAGTTGATGCTTCACAATTACATGTATTTCACATTGGTTGGATGCTGTAGATTCGACAATCCACTCATTGCTATAGAAATCCCGACTCCTCACTGGGTTACTGCAACGATAAAAATTGCCTCTTTGTAATTTATATTTTTAGATGCGCAGCTTTGTTTAGGATACTTATTGCTACATTCATTTTATAGCACTTTCCCTTAAATTATGTGCCCACTCAAGGCAAGGTGGGAGGTTGGGGGAGACGTATGTTTTTGCTTAAAAAAACAACCAGCATAGGCTTCATGCCGGTGCGGCAACTCAAGGGTCAAAGCGGAACCTCTAGTTGTACAAGATACCTTTTCTGGTCCGATTCGAAAATCCAATATGGCCACCAGGTGGCCATCTTGGATTTTTCCATGCGACTTTGTTATCGTGATTTCTCAGGAAATACTGCAGGGATCTTTCTCAAATTTGGTACACAGATTCCCCTTGTGGCCCAGTTGTGCAAGATACCTTTTTGGCTCGATTCGAAAATCCAATATGGCCGCCAGGTGACCATCTTGGATTTCCCAATGAAACTTTGTTATCGTGATTTTCCAAGAAGTACTGCATGGATCTTTCTGAAATTTGGTACACAGGTCCGACATGGGGCCTAGTTCTGCAAGATACCTTTTTTGGTCCGATTCGAAAATCCAAGTTACGCTTCAAATTAATAGGGTATTTCCGAGTTGTGACGTTGCATCACAGAGTCAGCTGATGAAACGGTGGGGCATATTCTATATATTGACTATAGAGAATATCCATACCTTCACCTTCCATATCAAGGAGTTCAAATATTTCGGAAATTAAAATGTATTTCTTAAAATTTTAAATCAGTTTTCTTTAGTCCAAGCAGTTGCAAGTGAACTGCCCCACCCTTTCGTCTGCCGGCGGGTCAGCTACATGAAGGGACGTCACTCTTGTGACACGTCACAACTCGACAACTGTAGACTACTGCATGTTTCGATCCAAGGGAGATAATCAGGGATTCAGACACTTTCGAAATTTCAACATTACTGCGCGGACCGGATCCCTTCAGTATTAAGTATTGTACCATCTTACTATTTTTCGAGCATGGTACCTTAAAAGAGATATCTCAAACTAGCCCAGTAAACAGAACAGAATTAGCATTCGTTCCTAATTATAAAATCTGAAGTATGTTTCATAGCTCATGCCAAAGTGTCAAAGAGATTTGTCTTCGCTTCCAGTACCCAATGATGACACGTGCAAAAAAAAAAATAAAATAAAAATACTACAAAACGAAGACGAAGGATCCTCCGTACATGTACATTCACTTTCAGACTAACTTTGCTCTTGTACTATAACAACCGACATAAGTACAGTTAAATTCTAGAAATCTTGAAACTCCTGAAACTTAGAAAGATTATATCTTGGTGTTTTCCAGTGTCTCTTTTTCGATCTTTTTTGCTCAACTTCGAAATTCTGTAAACAAAATTAGAAATCAATTGTTACCCCTCGGCCAAAATTTGGCCGAAGGGTATTGTCGTCGTCATGTACATCTGTCCGTCTGTCCGTCTGTCCGTCCGTCCGTCTGTCCGTCACACCTTTCTCGTTACCAAGATATCTTTAGAACGACTTACCCTAGGCACACCAAACTTGCAGTGCACATCCGTATGCTCGTGACCCAGAACCCTATTGAATCTGGACCTGATTGGTTGGAAACTTTGGCGGCCATCTTTAATTTATGCGAAACCATCACAGCTTTCTTGTTACCAAGATATCTTTAGAACGACTTACCCTAGGCACCCCAAACTTGCACTGCACATCCATATGCTCATGACCCAGAACCCTATTGAATCTGGATCTGATTGGTTGGAAACTTTGGCGGCCATATTTAATTTATGCGAAACTATCACAGCTTGCTTGTTACCAAGATATCTTCAGAACGACTTACCCTAGGAACACCAAACTTGCACTGCACATCCATATGCTCATGACCCAGAACCCTATTGAATCTGGACCTGATTGGTTGGAAACTTTGGCGGCCATATTTAATTTATGCGAAATCATTAATCTTGTGTATCTTAGGTACCATTTCTCTGTTCAGTGTGAAACTTGGTATAGATCATCGATGCATCAAGAAACTTCAAAGGAATGACCAAACCAGTTTCCCTGATTCGGTGAAAACCTTAGCGGCCATCTTTAATTTATGCAAAATCTTTAATGATATATATCTCTGATACCATTCAAGTGTTCTATACGAAACTTGGTATACAGCATCGATGTATCAAGAGACCTGCAATGTATAACCACATCAGTTCCTCTGAGTGGCCGGAAGGATGGGCGGCCATCTTTAATTTATGCAAAATCATGAATGATCTCTATCTCTGATACCGTTCGAGTGCTCGATGTAAAATTTGGTATATATCATCGATGCATCAATAGACTTACGATAAATGACAGTTCTGGCATTTCTGATTGGGCGGAAACCTTGGTGGCCATCTTTAATTTATGTAAAACCTTTAATGATGTATATCTTTGATACCATTTCAGTGTTCTATATGAAACTTGGTATACAGCATCGATGTATCAAGAGACTTGCAATGAATAACCACATCAGTTCCTCTGAGTGGCGGGAAGGATGGGCGGCCATCTTTAATTTATGCGAAATCATTAATGATCTCTATCTCTGATACCGTTCGAGTGCTCGATGTAAAATTTGGTATACATCATCGATGTATCAATAGACAGTTCTGGCATTTCTGATTGGGCGGAAACCTTGGTGGCCATCTTTAATTTATGCAAAATCTTTAATGATGTATATCTTTGATACCATTTCAGTGTTCTATATGAAACTTGGTATACAGCATCCATGTATCAAGAGACTTGCAATGAATAACCACATCAGTTTCTCTGAGTGGTGGGAAAGATGGGCGGCCATCTTTAATTTATGCGAAATCATTAATGATCTCTATCTCTGATAATTTTCAAATGCTCCATGTAAAATTTGGTATACATCATCGATGCATCAACAGAATTATGTAATGAATACCGGTTTCTCTGATTGGACGGAAATGTTCGAGGCCATTTCTAATGGCAAAATTTTTCATAATCTGTATATTTGTCACTTGACTGCTTGGTGTTCCTGAAGTCTTGCTTCAAATTGAATACATTATGAATGGCTGGCGCCCAGAGCCGAGGGGTTTTCAGATGCGCAGCTTCGTATTTTTTCTTAGTAACAATGGACAAAAAGATCCTCGTCATTAGCTTACAATTATTGGACAATGGTGGGCGCCAAGATCCTTCAGGACCTCTCGTTTATCCGTCTAATTGACTGGGATGACTGAGCCGCATCAGATTCCGTTCTTATATTCATGGAGCTGAAACCAGGCTACACTTATTCAACCCATCCACTACCCTCTGGAACATGTCCCCACCCCTGTGGCATCAGGCCTCATCCTCTATCTCCTAAACTAAGCCTCGCACAACCCCCCTACCCTCTTATATTCTGGGACCTTAAGTCATGATACTCATATTCACCCTTGGGGCACAGAGCCCCACACTCTTCTAAACTAAGCCTCGCTCGACCCCTTGCCCTCACATATTCCTCAATCTTACACCATACTACATTTATTCAATCCAACCACTACCCTCGGGAACATTTCCCCACCCCCGGGGCACCAAGCCCCACCCTCTATCTCCTAAAGTAAGCCTCGCCTGACCCCCTATCCTCATATATTCCTGGAGCATACACCGTACATACTACAACACTTATTCAACCCATCCACTATCCTCAGGAACATGCACCCCCGGGGCACCAAGCCCCACCCTCTATCTCCTAAAGTAAGCTTCGCCCTACACCCCCAACCTCATATATTCCGGGACCTTACATCATGCTATTCTTATTCAACCCATCCACTACCCAATTGCTAGGCCAAGATGAATCCTGAAAGAAACATGCCAGTAGCAACAACCAGACTAATCTTAAACAAAGAATTATCTGTATGAGTGTTTCCATTTAACCATATCCACATGTTTCCATTTCCAGGTGACTGTAGTAGTAGTCTACTTATAAGACCTCATCCTTTCAAGAATCTCAGTTGAAGATGATGCAGTTGAGGAGCAATGTATTGTTGGCTACTGAGAAGTGTGTTGGAGACTCTAAATACATGTGGCTGAAATGGGCTTGCAGATCTACAGATACACTAAACATGGTAATGGCTGATTTTTGGTTTCGCCATATTTTGCAAATTTTCTTGCTTCAAAGGGCATAAATTCAATTAATGGAGCTCTGATGATAATACTGTCCCTTGGGGCTAGGGGACTGAAACTATACACATTTTGAATCAAAGTCTACCAGAATTTGTGAAAGGAATTTTGAGTATTGGCTGCTTTGATGTTCTGACAGTGTCATCTTTAGTGAAGATATTTTTCTGTGACTTTTTGTACCAGTTTTTCAATGCTTTTATTGGACGGATTGCGAAGCAATAGCCGTCCTTTGGATTGATGTTGTCTGGCTGGCTGGCTGGCTGGCTGGATGGTTGTCCGTCATCAACATTCCAGGATACAAGTTTTGTGTTCAAGGTTTTGTGAAAGTTTGAGCTCTACCATGTATCATGCCAACTAAGCTTTGCCCGACCCCATATACTGATATTTTCAGATACCATACCAGATGCTGCATTCACTGCACCCATTCACTGCATCCAGTGGGGGTATATCCCCCTCTCCCCAACCTCGGAACAGAGCCCTATCCTCTATCTTCGAAACTAAGCCTCGCCCCACCCCATATGCTGATATTTTCAAATACCATACCAGATGCTGCATTGACTGCACTCATCCACTACACCCTGGGGGTATTAGGGACTAATCCAGGCATATTTTGGGGACACCGGTCGACTGCCGCGAAACCGGAAACCCGCAAAACCGGAAGAAAACATTCTGCGCAAAACCAATGCGCAGTGGGCTTAAGCCATGCTAAAATGGTGGCCTGCATGGATTTCGTCAAGAAGCACGATGCGAGTGTGAAAATTTAGTCTCTCCACCTTCTGTACACAGGAAATAATCAATTATTTCTTTGATAAATAATAAAAGTAAGTCCATTAGATTGATTTTAAGTAGTTTTGGTTTAGATTTTAGCCGACATTCAAATTGGCTTGTCAGTATTTGGGCGCATGAGTTTGGGCGCAGATACCGGTATACCGGTATCAAAACCCATCTGGATTACTCCCTGGGTATATCCACCTCTCCTCCCACCCCCGGAACAGAGCTCCATCCTTAAATGAAGGACAACATTTCCTTCAATTTTGTTATCAAATCATTCTATTCCACATCATATGATTTACCCTAAAGCTTTTGCATGAACCATATATTATGAAATAACTGGCGGGCAGTACTGAACCCCTGTGAGTTTTGAATTTTGTGTCGCCTTAAATGAAGGACAACATTTCCTTCAATTTTGGTATCAAATCATTCTATTCCACATCAATCATATGATTTACCCTAAAGCTTTTGCATGAACCATGTTTTATTTCAGAATGATATGAAATAACTGGCGGGGGACTGAACCCCTGTTAGTGTTGAATTTTGTGTTGCCTTAAATGAAGGACTACATTTTCCTTCAATTTGCTATTAAATCATTCTATTCCACATCATATGATTTACGGACATCCGATAAATAATTATATTGACAAAAACTATCTGAAACTGCAGTGATTGCACTCGTCCACTACACCCTGGGGATATATCCACCTCTCCCCCCACCCCTGGTACAGAGCTCCACCCTGTATCTTTGAAACTAAGCCTCGCCCGACCCAATATGCTGATATTTGCATATAGCATATCTGATACTGCATTGATTGCGCTCATCCACTACACCCTGGGGGTATATTCCCCTCTCCCCGACCCCCGGAACAGAGCCTCCCCCTCTATTTTCGAAACTAAGCCTCGCCCGACCCTATATGGTGATATTTTCGGATAGCTTATCTGATACTGCATTGATTGAACTCATCAACCACACCCTGGGGGTATATCCACCTCTGCCTCCACCCCCGGAACAGCTCCACCCTGTATCTCTGAAACTAAGCCTCGCCTGACCCCAAAATACTGATATTTTCAGATAGCAATTATACTGCATTGATTGCACTCGTGCACTGGCTTGGGGGTATATCTCTCCCCCCTCCCTAAGGATGAAACAAGATTAGTCCATTAACTCCAGCCTTCTCCCGTGGTCAACGACCCCTCTTCTAATTACACTTCTTGATATTTCACCCTTCATCTCATATATCATGCAGAATGTATTAGTCTCAAAATCTGCTACATTCTCTGATCGCCTTTTCAATCTGGCCAATTTCTTGCGCTGTAAAACTTACCTTCACATGCTTTATTGCTATCCTGTTCTTGTAATCTATTACCACAGAACCAAAAATAGTCCCTGTAATGCCCACTGCCCATGCGCGAGTACCCAGTTCCAATCTGCCCGACCATGTTACTTCCTTCTTCCCATTACAACTTCGTAGTGGAGAGTCATAGTTCTTTGTGTCTCCGAAAATTTTTACTTCTACCACTGGATTACCATGGAATACCTACGTGTTTACCTTGGATATTTACCTGGGAGTTTACCTTGGATATTTACCTCGGATATTACCTGGGATTTACTGTGATTCTGGGAGAGATTACTGGCCTGGACTTCATCACGTATCAGGGAGTATCGAAAGGAGAATCTAATAAAACCAAGATGGCTTCTGTCTTCTGCGTAGTTTGTGCTAAGTCAAAGCCGACAACGGATCCCCACTCCGCCTGCCCACCGTGTCGGGGGGGTTGGTGCGACCAATACGCCAAATGTTCAGAATGTGAAACATGGCCCGACAACATATTTCACAAATATCTTGTCAGTTCGTATGCTGGTGATATTTTACCGCCGCCTGGCTTTACCGGGGCCGAGAACTTGGTTGTCTCTCCGCCTCAGTCTACCTTGAATGAGCCGGAGAGACAGGGCTCGGTTGATATGTCCATTGAGAATTCGAATTCTGTTCGTAATTCGCCGATTGTTGTTAACGTGTCTCCGCCTCCCGCTAATTCTGCTATTGTTACGGCTGAGTTGGGGGACAAAGATGCCGGTCATCTTGTCGATGAGACGACCTTCACCTTGACGGCCACCTTGGACCCTACAACTGTGACGTCACTTCCGACATCGGGCCTTTCATACAGGTTAGTAAATTCGGAGTTTTTGACTAATACCTCTGTCAAGGATTTGTCATTTTCACACAATTTAACAACTAATCAGCGCACGTTAGAATCTAACAGGTATGCGTCTGCCGCTCCCATAATAACACCACTCTCGTCGGTCGTTATTAATTCGGTCTCTGATTATGCAGATAATCGCCGTTCTTTATTGAATGTGCTGAACTTAGCGAGGGCTCCACTTCATCTTACATCGTCAGCACCCCCCTCGTTCTGCTAAATCGGAACTGGAACAACGTAGACCTGTCTCTCGGTCTACGTCTATCCTGGCCTCTGTGGATAGAAACATGCAATCATTAACGTCATACCTTCCAGTATCTACATACCTTCCGGTATCGTCATTATGTAATGGTACTTCCGCTTCTGTTCTGGCACAAGCTACCTAATACTATTGCACCTACACGTATTGACTCTCGGTCTATGTCACTTCCGATCTCATCGGATAGTTACATGCAACCATCAACAGCATACCGTCCGGTATCTTCATACCATCAGGTATCATCGTTGTATTACGGAGCTGCTGCTTCTGTTACTGCGCATGCTCCATCTCTGGCTGCAGCTAATGCCTACTACAGGCTTGCTACTACTTGTGATGTTACTGTTACATTGCATACTCCTAGTATGCCTTCGATGTATAACAGGTCGGCCGATTATTATACTGCTTCTGCGTACTCCCCACTTCCGGTTCGCCCTGCAGTATATAGGCCTTCATCATATCCTTCTGTGGCTTCTGTAGCTCGGCCGTATGATGTACCTCATCGAGTGACGTCACCTTTTCATTCTATGGGTTCCGTCACAGTTGACTTCCAGTACATCGGGTGCTTACTTCCGGTCTCCATCTCCTAGGCCCGTGAGATGTTCTATGCCGTACCATGCGCCTATCCCGAGACGTGAAGTTAAGGTTGCATACCCGCACTTGCCTAGATATCCAGCTAGGCCGGCGATGTCTCAGTATGCTGCTGCTTCTGGTACTCCACTGCTTCCACCTTCTGTCTGGCAGTACCAGGCCCCAGTGACAACTATTTCTGCCGACCTGTCTCAGAAGGTTAATATATTGTCAGCTGATTTTGCAGCACTTCAATGAGATATGTTGATGCCTCGTCCACTGCCACCAATGCCACTTCCGGTGCCGCGCTGGGCTGGCTATCAACCCCGCCTTGTATCATCTAGACGCTCAACTTTTCCTTTCCATGATACGCAACCACTCGATCTGTCGGTAGCCGGTAGACCTGCACCTTCTTCTTTCGTGCCTAGGTTTCCAACTGCTGACCACCATGTGACAGTGACTAACGCTGAGCCAGAAACGGAGGAGGAGACCTCTCTATTTGATGCTGATCCGGACTCGTCAGTGGCCAATTATGCTCAGACTCTGGCTCATCTGTACGAGATGTTTCCGGATATGCCCCCTCTGCCAGTTATGTAACCACAGAGAGTGACTGCTATGTCTGACCTTCTGTTGGAGCCTAGTCATCGCACATCTCTCCCGCCTTCCAGAGCCATTCTCGAGTGTGCTGATCATATACGGGATGCCTTTTCTCAACCTCGGACCCAGGATGAGAGGCAGGGGCTCCTACAACCTAGATCTCTATTTGAGAGATCTAAAGCACCCTTCCCATTGGAAAGACCTAATTTCCGGTCTTATCAAGTGCATGGCTCACCCTGGCACCATTGAGCTGCGGTCCAGGAACCGGAATTCGAGCAGTTTATAGGGGCACCTCCGCCCAAGAAAGATATTCCTCTTTCTGTCCATCAGATGTGTGTCCTGGAAGACACGTCTGGACAAGAGGTTGCGATCTCTTCCCATCTCGATTGGTTTCTTTTTGCCATTCGAACAATTTTGAATCGCATTCCTCAATCATCCTCAACTGGTTTCATTCCTGTTCCACTTGAGGATGTAAACCTGATGAATGACTTCCTGATGGCTGCTGCGCATGCGGACGCTGGCTTAATGACCTCATCTGCCTATTTATCAGCTATGTTCGTACACCTTAGACGTCTTGCACTGTTCCAGGCCCTGCCTACGTATACTCAGGACAGTGTCAAGACCGCCTTAAGGGAGCAGTCCCCCGGTCCTACAGAATGAAATGTCCAATGCCAGAACTACGCATACCTACTTTGCACCCAGAGGAAGCGACCAGCTCCTGCAGCTACGACCTCCTCTTCCTCGGAGTCAAAGAAAGCTTTCACTGAGAGTTATTCTGCGACTTCTGGGCCCAAAAGGTTTGCGCCCTCCTCTTCAAAATCAAGGGGCGGAGCTTCGAAGGGAGGGGAGGGGGTGGCCACAAATGCGGCCGCGGAAGAGGGAAGTCCGCTAAATCCCCCCAAGAAATAAGGGCACAGGCCATGCAGATGTTCGTTCTGCATGGCGAGACCGCATGTTGCCGCCATTCCCGATCAGGCCAAATCCGGTTCTTCCCGTAGGCGGGAGACTTTCCCACTTTTGGCAGAATGGTCCTGAAGCCTGATGACGTAGGCCCCCTACATCCATGACAATAAAATACCACTTCTATCCCTTGATGCAATGCAGGCCCCCAACATCCATGGCAATTAAATGACAGGTGAGCATCGTTATACAATTCAATTAGCCGGTCACCTCCTTCGTGTAACATGACATCAAATTAATTGCCAGCACGAGGTCCCTGGGCTAAGCTGGCACAGTCTGAAGAGCAAGCTTTAATTTGGTGTATCGGGTTACATATAGGCCTTCACGCCTTACGGCACCTGTACTTTGCGTTGACAATAACAATTTAATTGGTTTCGTGTTACACAATCGATGTTAGATTTCTGGATGAGTGTTCACGTGTCATACAGGTGAATGAAAACACAATTCATCATGTGACTGAGAGAGATATGATACGTCATCAGGGTAGGGGCCATTGAGAGGCAATTCAGGTGGATCCATGGGTGGTGAACACCTTACGGCACGGGTATCGGCTGGAGTTCGCCACAACTCCCCCATTGACTATGTCGCCCATGTCGTCACGGATTCCTGTGTGTCAGGAGCACCTGTTGGAGATTCAGAAGTCAGTGAAGTTGGTAGAGAAGGGTGCTGTTATAGAACTACCTCCAACAGATATGTCCCTGGGCTTTTATTCTCCGGTATTCCTGGTCCCCAAGAAGAATACCTCAGAGATGCGCATGGTTATCAACCTGCGTCGACTGAACAAGGACTTCTTGGCCACCCCACCTCATTTCCGCATGGAGTCATACCAGACTATTCGTACGGCTCTATTGCAAGGGGACTGGATAACGTCACTGGACCTCCAGGACGCCTACTTGCATGTTCCGATATTCAGCCTGTTAACATCCACCCAGGATGTGACGCCTCGAGGCCGGTTGCAGCTTCGGCCGTTGATGATGCACCTCAGCAACTTCTGGCCGAAACGTCACCTATGTCCGTCTGTCCCTGTGACAGAGGATGTCAGACGTCTCCTTCGCTGGTGGCTGTAGCTGGAGAACGTGATGATCGGTGTCTCTTTCCTACCCTTTCAGCCGTCCCGTCAACTGTTCACCGACGCATCGATGGAAGGATGAGGATCACATTTGGGTTCGAGGTCAATATCCGGCATGTGGAATGACAATCAGAGGAAGATTGCACATCAATGTATTGGAGTTCATGGTTAATTATTTTTGCTCAAAAACCTTCAAACTGAATGCAGGAACTGTCAACAGATCCATTAATGCATTATTAATTAGACAAATCGAATATCGGGCCTCTATGTACTGGAAGATATTTTATCATATTTATTTAAAAACATGAAAGCAACATTATTATTTTATATCATTAGCATCTTCAGGCTACTGTTGGGGAAGAGACGGACCCCGTAGAAATCATTCTTACCCATCACCTGAGATGGGCTTTTTTTAAGCGTAACGTTCCCACCCCTGCTCCTCCTGTACTATCAATCTAGACTACCGTGACTAATTTTCAATGGTCACCGCTCAAAATGTGAATAGCTGCCTATTTGCTTGGGATCATATTATCTGACAATTATCTGAAATTAAGAAAATTCTGCCACAAAAATAAATCTCTCTGAAGTCACACCTTACTTTTAAAATCAGATTAATTCTTCTACTCTTTTTCGAACAGCATTTTTGACTTATCAACTGAGGTTAAAAACTGTGGCATGACTATGTTATTTAGCCCAAAAACTGAAAAGATAACTAGTGAAATATGTAGAATGTTAGCAAAACAACATATCAAAATGTTATCTATGCGACCGTTGTTGAAAATGGCCCAATGTTGAACCGCCAGCTCCAACTGAAGGTCATAAGTCTACTGAGGAGTAGGAGAAAAAAACCGAAAGAAATGTCGTTCCATCATGGTCAAAAGAGTTCTTGTGGCAGAAATATGATGGCGTGAAGTGGGGACGTTCCATCATGGTCAAAAGAGTTCTTGTGGCAGAAATATGATGGCGTGAAGTGGGAGATGTTTTGTCCTGTGGGTAGGGACAATGAAGAGAACGTCATGCCAGCAAAATTAACCCTTTTGTACACGCGACAAACCTCTTTAGGAAAGATCCTATTTAAAGAAATGACAGGTCTGCATTGCAGTCATTTTCAATGTTTTATATTCAAAGTTTGATATTCGGAGTACAGTCTATTTTACAACAACAAAAATTGTGAAATACTTAAGAACCATCACTAACAATTCTTTTAGTGAGATTTATTTAAGTGTAATTACAATTATCAATAATTGCACATCTTATGCTGGTAGATGAAATATTTTCAGTCACTTTGAAAAAAATTCAGGCAAACAAATTTTCTCAAGTGGTTGCCCGAAGCGCAATCTGCTTTATCAATAATTTGCAAGCTCTAATACTCAGCAAGCTATGATTGATTACATGTAAAGTCCAGCAAAGAGTGGAAAATCATTCTGTGAAAATATTGGATCCATACCATTTCAGATATTGACTTATGAAAAACAATTTTGACAAACTGTTCACACCATATTGTCATGATCATGGGCGTCGCTAGGATTTTTCAAAGGGGGGTCGATTATCATAGCACTCTAGGCGAGGGTCCAGGGGCCGCCTAGGCCCCGGAAGCTCCGGGGTCCTAGATCGCCGGAGATGCGTTCTAAGTGTTTTCCCGGAATTAAATCTGAACATAATGTATGCAGATTTAGGGTTATATTATACAGCTCTGGGACCTCAGATGGCCTGAGATTCCTGAGCGATTTCCAACAATTAAACTAACGTCATTTGTCAAATATGAGTATTATATTTTATTCTCTTGTCATCTTGAAAAGACAATAATAATGCTTTGGGCCGATATACCTCGTAGGCTAATCCAGTGGCGTCGGAACGTAATTGAAAGTGGGGGACCACCATCACAGCCCAACAGGCGGGGGTCCGGGGGCCGCCTAGGCCCCGGAAGCTCGGGGGTCCTAGATTGCCGGAGATGCGTTCTGGACGTTTTCCGGAAATAAAACTGATCATACTGCATGCACATTTATGATTCTATTTTCACGATTTTTTTCCCCGCAATTATAAGCATGCATCGATATTGAAAACATCGCACCTCATGCCTTCATCCATTTGACGTTCTAGTTATATTTAAAACATACAAAACGATGACTTACATTGTATAGTTCTTAGGAGGGAAACCAATATGCCTACAGATACGACTCATTCACACAAAGATAAAACAAGGAAATCCTCACAGCCCAACAGGCGAGGGTCCACGAGCCGTTTAGGCCCCGGAAGCTCCGAAGTTCCAGATCTCCAGAGACGCGTTTTCCCTAAATAAATTCGAACGTAATGTATGCAGATTTATGGTTCTATCTTTTCACGTATGTTTCGCATTTATAGGCACTCGTCGAAATTGAAAAAAATCATACTTCATGCCTGAATCCATTTGACTTTTTAGTTATATTTATCACATAAAAAAAACACATAAAAAAACGATGACCTTTACATCATGGAACATTAGAACCAATATGATAGCGATTCATTTACACAAAGCTAAAATGAGCGATCCTCACAGCTTGACAGGCGAGGGTCCAGGGGCCGTCTAGGCCCCGGAGCTGCCCCGGAAGCTCCGGGGTCTCCGGTTGCCGAAGATGCGTTTTACCCGTTTTCCCGGAAACAAATCTGAACACAATGTATATAGATTTATGGTTCTATTTTCACATTTGTTTCGCATAAACCCGCATCGATATTGAAGAATATGCCGGACCTCATTTGACTTCCTGTTTTGACAAAAACAAAACGGGCTTATAACACACCACTACACGTCCTGGCACTCTATCTGTAATTTTTATGTGGGGACATGGTCAGTTAGGGATGCTGAAAAGTGGGTGGCCAAAAGATATTCGGGCCCCCCTAAATCAAAAGTGGGGGGGGGGGGCTTGGCCCCTCCGCTTCCGACGCCACTGTAACCATGTTAAAATGATTAAAACTAAACATCATCATATCACTTTCCGATCCATATTTCATTTCATGACTGTGAACATTAAACTTTTGCTGAAAATATCACAATAATAGTCATGATAGTGTGTAGATTATCAAACTGTGTATCATGGACTATATATCTCATGGCCATGGTGAAATACTGACTAGAAAAATGAAACTAATATCACTCATTAAAACGTGGGCATGGTAAAATACTGACTAGAAAAAAAATTAAACTGATATATTTTCCGGAAATGAAATATCACGAATGTAGCATAGCCTTCAGCAAAGCTTATACATATACAGGTTTCAGTTTATTGCCCGTTTTGCACTTCGCTAACGGTAGACCGAGGCTGTCGATGCTTCATTATCAATACCACACGCATCGAGCAGAAGGAAAAAACACACGAGTTAGTGTTAATGATTAATTGAATAGTAAATTCACCTGCTTTATCCGTCGAGGGTTCCTCTGCTATATCCGTCGAGGGTGGAGTCTCATGAACAGAGCTACAGCTCTTTCATAATCCACTTTATGACCATAAAACGGAAAGTCATGGTAAACCCATTGTTGAGCGAACTGACGCGTCACTACTGGAACGGAGCATGCTTACGAGCCTGGAGACGGACATTTTTTATTCCTTTCTTTTCCCTTTTGCTTTTTTTTTGTTTTGTTTTTGTTTTTGTTTTCTCTGTTTTTGTTTTTTTGTTGTTGTTTTTTTCTTTTTCTTCTGTTTTTTTTTTGGCGCGTCCAAGGGGGGGTCGTTCGCACCTGACGACCCCCCCCTAACGACGCCCCTGATGATTATCAGACTTTTGATGTTGATATAAATTTAATCCTCGGTAAACATCCGAAGAGATCAAGTTTCCTCCATACGCTCAAGTTAACATGTAACTCTTTTAAATTATGGGGGGGTTAAGCTTGCATCCTACACATGTATGTGTGCTTCTGATGAAAACTTGTGAGCCTGTATTTCTGGACATGCTGTAACATCTGTTTTGGTGATCATTGTTACTAGGGAATCAATAATTAACATGGCCCTACCATCTGTCTGCTCTAGGCTGTCTGTGTACATTAATGCTAGCTGCAGTTCAATATATTCGGGCGAGGCCAGTTTGCCAATATGCCTGTACCTGAGGGATCAATAATTTACGCCTGCCATGACACATGCATCTGTGTAGGCTGTCAGCTCTAGTATATTCATAACATATGTACTCAGGTAAACACTCTACCTTTGTATGGATTACCTTGTATGATGGCTAGATTAGTCATTTTCATGGGATAGTTTGACTCTATTTCCTGGAGTTTGTTATCCTAGGTTTGAGGTGAGCTGTTGCTTTTGATGACAAAGTTTATTTTCTGCAGTAAATATTCATATGATGGGTTGAACAAATGACAAGATTCCCCTTTATAAGAAGACAACATGTACTCTTGAAAGCAAGGCTCAGTGAGGGCACCAAAAGTCCGGAATATTACTGAATGAACTGGAACATTTTCTTGTATTTACTTCATACAGGTAATATGGTATTGAATCAAATTATTATTTTGGTTCAGTACCAGTGTATATTTTACATTGTGTATTTTTCAACAGGACTTCCGATATTATTATGTTCGGGACATTCTATACCAAGATGGAGCACTCCCAGACTGAAGTTACATGACTTAGAGAGATGCCCATCTCATCTCCATGTTACTGATGAGACCGGATCTTCACCAAACTTGAGAGGCCATCCAGCATGCACTCTGAGAAGCTAGCCCAGATCTCCAGTATTGCAACGTTTGTTGTTTTTATTGTGATCAGTGGCTGTTTCTTAGTATGCATCCAGGCACAGTCTCCTTCAGGTATTTATTCACACATTTTTTGTTTTAATTGATTTGATTTTTATTTACTTTTTATTAATACTACTTTTTTAGTATTACATGTATATCATGTACATGTTGACTATTATAAATGTTTTTCTACCATATAAATGTATAAGCTTGTATTAAAATTATACAAGTGGTTGTTTAAAAATTTTGGACAACACTATTAGGATGTATGCACATGTAGCACTAACTTCAAGACCAGTTATTAACTACTTTAAAGCTCTGGCTATTTTATAGATGTACTGTAATATTTACAAGCCTCTGATTGTTATAGTTTATATGTTGCTTGGAATTGCTAACATCTATAACTACATGTAGTATCTGTGCTTCACCAAGAACATGTTATCCTGAAAAAATGAACTGACACACCCAGTCCTCACATTTAGCCATGACATTCAACAAATGCTGCTGTGAAAAAACCCAGTTAACCTCAGCAATTGTTAAATGTGGGTTATTTTGATAACTGATTATATTAGTCGAAGCAGGTTTCCTTAATTGTGAAGGCTGCACACTGCAATGTACAACTCTTCCTGTCTCCCTATGCATATCTTTACCAAATTATATGGAACATATTGACCACAGCACCATTGCCACCACCTGGTACACCTCTCTGGATGTTGTAACTGAGTATGGTACACTAATATTATTGTTTGATGTAACCTAAACTATTATGCACAATTACAGGCTTTTGCTGTTGTAGCTACATAAGTGTTGGAAATGGTGGCATGGTTCCAGTACCACTCAAAATCTGGCAGGCATTTGCACTAGGATCATTATTACTATCCAGCTATGGCTGAATAAATTCATCTCTAGCTTCACAGGCATTGTTTTGAAAACAAAAATGACAAGAGGGGGAGACTTCTTAATTTATCTTTTTTGAAAACAAAAATGATGAGGGAGGGAGGCTTCTTAATTTATCTTTTTATTTATTTTTTCTTTCGCCCAAACCAAATATATCCATCTTTTCTGGCATACCGATGCAGTAGTTTAATTTGCATGAAACCAACATTACAATGTTCTATGGGTTACTTGAAAAGTTAGCCTTTAACTATACTATAACCTTCAAATAAAACAAGAGACAGACTCACTGTCTAAGAACATTATTTTGGCAAAACCTTGAGAGAGAAATGTGTAAAAACGAAAAAAAAAAAACCAAAAAAAAACAAAACCGGGTGATGTGGTGCTAAAAATAAGCGGTGGTGCCTGTGAAGCTGGTAATATATTTTATTCAGCCTAATAGTTTGCTATTATTTATCATGACACACATGTATCATACAATATCTTAAACAGTGGATCTAGATGAAAAATCAGTCAAATTCATCGAAAGTGAAATGTTGGTAGATTTTCTTCAAATCTTTTGTAAATATCACTTCAGCTATAACTCATAAATGGTACTTAACGATAATGCCCTTTGATTTTTTCTCCCTCCATCTCAGGTGAAATGGGCAGTGATGAATTTTTATATGCAGGACTAATACCAACCATCCCCTCAGATTCAGTGTTTACCAGTTCCTGTTTGTCAATTTTAGCCCAGTTATTAAACCAATCAACTTACAGAACTGGCACTTGCCGTTTATCTTCTGATCGTTTTGTACACATCTAGCATCTTTTCCATGCCTTGTTTGTTTCTATTATTACATGATTTAATATAACTCACTTTAAGGTTGTATCCATGACCCTGGGGTCCTTGACCAATCACAGCACACAAAGAACAAAGCCATACTCTGCAAAATGCTCAAGTAGCAAATTGTATATGTAGCTGTATTTGACATTTAAATTAGTCATGTAAGATCACATAGTGACAGAATTGAACAAGGAGCCTACTAGTATTTTAATTTATTAAGATCAGGCCAGGACAGTGCTGGGGAACATACATGGTTATCTGCCTCTGAATCAGGAATTTTGGTGACCTCATAGTTGCATACTTTTCTGGATATGCACAGGATGATTGTTTATTCACCCAAATTCAAAAGAATTTTTTTTTAAATGATTGTTACTATTGCTGGACATATATGCTATGGTTTAAGTGGAAGTCTTACCATGATCTAAGTGGGCATGATTCTCAAAGCCTTTTAAATGATTTTGCAGCTCTAATCTCAGACTGCCCCAACATTGGGTGGTTTGTACAGGTGTTTTGTGGGGATCGTCATAACCCAAACAGTTGTATCCTGTCTGACTGGCTCTGTGACAACTCTCCTGACTGCCCCTTAGGCACAGATGAGAGTGATGCCACTTGTAGAATTGGTTAGTAAACTTTCATCATCATTCTCTCATATTGCTGGAATTTAGCCATGATGAACAGTATCATCTTGACTTGATAAAACATACATCTTTTATGCCTCTTAATATATGCCCATTCTCATGGTATGATTTTTAGTAACAATTGGAGCATATAAATGAGTTGGATCATGGGAACTGAACATGTGTACAGTTATGGTCACATGCTTATATATTCAAATTGAATCAACACATTCTATATCTTTGCAAGCTGGAGGTTCTGGGAACCCTGGGCTGAGTCATACCAAATGGAACTTGTTGCTTTCTTTCTTGGTGCTCTGAGTCATACCGAAGACTCCAAGAATGGTACCGTACTTGTTTCCTTCACTCTTGGTGCACAGCATTAAGAGTCAAGGTCTGATTGACTCGGTGTCGGGATAATTTGGCTCGGTGAAGTATAATATTTAGCTAAGACAAAAAATAAGTGCTTCGGTGAGGCAACACTATAAAACGGCAGCATTGGGACCGCATTATAGCATGTAGGCAAACCATTGAAAGTATGACTGAAAAATTGGTGAAAGTATATGAGATGTTAAAACCTATTCACTCACTCACTCTTGATTAGTCGTATGCTACAATTTGTTAAAAATCGCATTGTGAGAATGGGCCTTTACACAAACTTCAAATGAACATGCCCTGCAATAATTATATAGTGTATGTAGACTATTTCCCCAGTATACTTCATGTAGATTCTCAAGTCGCAGCCTAGATTCAAGTTGTGTAGATTCAGTATTGTTTTCTCGATGTGACCACCCTCCTCCCAAGTTTTGACATAATTTTATGTACCTGTCTCCTTAAAAAGTTTGACAGCTAGGAAAAAGATATGGTCATTTCCAGCGTGACAGACGGGACAAAAGATAGCCACCCTGTGATGTTAACACAACTCTCTACCAAACTAAATTTAATAAAAATCTAAGCAAAAACATATCAGTGGTTAGTGAACTAGTTGTACTTTAACTCAAGACAGAAACATTGAAATAATAATTATTATTATTTTCTTTTCAACTGGAATTGACAAATGTGACAGACGGGACAAGCAGGGACCACGCATTTGAAAAAGGAATAGACAAGATAGATTTCTATCTCCTTCTCAAATGAAAATCAACTTTTAATGTAAATCAAATGTTAGTGAACTAATCAAGTAATCAGAGTTAGGGTTAACAGATTTTCTATGAAGAAGATTAATTATGGATCCACTTAGTGACGTGACAGACGGGACAACTTATCGTGACAGACGGGACATTATCTCATGCCCTATAAATTATCTTCCTGTTTCCAGACTTTTTTTAATCATGTAGATCAATGCTACAATTAAGATGTTCATTGTGCACTAGTTTACTTCACATTGTTTGGTTTTAGGTCATATTTTCACAAAATCCGCTGTTATCAGTCCAGTGTCCCGTCTGTCACATGTCCCGTCTGTCACAATTTAATGTATTTACACATTTGTATGTATTTTGTATTGCAAACTTAATTTTTCAAGGCATAAAGGTTTGTGCATTCATCAGAATGTTCATTGCATCTGGATTACTAAACATTGTTTGGTTTGGGGCCATATGAACGCAAAACTCAATAATCTATGGCTGCTTTTTGAAGCGTTTTGTGACAGATATGGAGTTGAAATTTTTATCAGCGTATTTGACCAAGGATGAAATAATTAATTGCATCTGGTTAGAAGGTGTTACAGTAGACAAATAATAATGTTACTGGCTTTTTTCCCTTCTTAGAATTTATTGTACTCAAGAAAAACCTAAAAAATCATCCGTTTTTGTTACAGACGGGACACCTACACCACGCAGTAAATTTTTTCAATTATTTTGGAAATAATTACTTTAATTGTAAAATGGTATTCACTGTGGAACTTAGACATGATGGTGTATTTAAAAAACAAAGAAACATTTTGTTGAGTTAAGTTTCTATGTCTGGAGGAAAATCATGAATTTGGTATACATTTTGGTAAAAAATGTTTTAGAATTTTATCCATATTCGAGTGCAGATTTTTAAAAACCTGACAGTTGCAGATGACAAAAAACCTACTTTCTTGAAACTTTGATTAATATAGCTTAAATAAAAATCACAATTAAGTATGCTGATGGAAAGTGAAAATTTGTCACCCGTGCAACATTTATGTGGAAATGACCACATAGGATTTAAAGATGTTCAGACATAAATACTGAAATATTAAAGTTTGGTACATTCATAGGGAATACTGTTTTGTACAACTGCACTATATAATTGTCAAGGAAGAATCCTCTAATTTGTATTTAGTGGTGAAGGAATTTCATGGATGTATTTGGTTGTGGTGACTGGGAAGTTGTATGGTACATGTATGGACTCTTCTTTCACAAGTATTTCTTGTCAGATAATCATAATCTGATAAGCATCACTTAATAAAATGATCATAAAAGAAGGTGGGACAAATCTTCAGGTCAAGCATTTGGATAGTCTGCCTGTCCGTTTCATAATCATAGGGATTTTAAACGTCAAAAAAAAAATCAATCGTAAGGTGATAAAATTGTTCCATTTTATATATGCCAGCCCAATTGCTGTTGCATTATGTGACACATACCAAAATTGAGGTCAAGACCAAATGTCAAGGTCACTGTGACCCACAAATCTGGAAATCATTAAAATCTTTTTCCTCATCCTATTGGTGGAAGGGGAAAAAATTGAGGTCAAATTCAATTGTCAAGGTCACTGGGATCCAAGGATCAGGAAATCATTTGAAATTGCAAGCTTTTGTGTTGGCTACAGGGAGAGATGATATGTCATGTGCCAAAACTGAGGTCAAGATCAAAGGTCAAGTGACCCCAAAATCAGAAAATCATTTTAAAAATTAGTATTTTTTTTGTGTCAGTAGATAGACCTGCCACAAATCAAATTTGGGTTAGATTGTGGCTCCTGTGACAAAACTGTATGCTATCATGACTTAGAATACTTTCTCGCAAATAAAGTTCAAATTGTAATATTCTTATGATTACAATTATCCAGTGTATAATTCCCTGTATTGATTTATTCTCTTTCTCCAATAAAATGGTTTTACAGGGGATCCCTGTGTTCCTATGCCATGTCAGAATGATGGTATTTGCTATGGGTTTGCCCCAGTTCCTAACGAGAGTGTCGCCTACTACCTGTGTAGATGTCGTGAAGGATTCTCAGGAGATGATTGCGACGTAGTCGAGTCTTCAACTGTGGTTGGCCCATCCACAAGTTCTACGATGACAGATCAACAGTCTACTCCAGCTCTTGTTAGTACCCTTTCATCAGAAATTGTTCCCACAAGAAGTAGTCCACCACCTGAACCAACGCCTGATGTCTCCACAAGTAATTCCGGTATTACTATCGAGCCGACTCCTCCTCAGACAGAAATGAGTTCCGGTTTGGAGACTACAGCAGATCTTTCAAGAACGAGTGAAGTTATTGAGCCAACTCCATCATCAGAACATCTCCAGACGAGCACTGATCTTGAATTAACGTCATCGACACTGACTTCCACACCAACAAGTGAACTGTCTTCCCTGAAGGAAACTATGATCAGCTCATCTTTACCAGATCGTACATCAACACAAAGTATTCCTATCAGATCTTCTGTTGTGGAGCCAACACCCACCTCCATGTCATCTTCTCATTCATCTCTTGATGAAACTATTGATATTACTCCTATCAGTACGACCTTAGATCTGTCAACTTCGGACATGCCCATCAGTAGCTCTTCAGTTGTTACCGACATTCCAGATTCCACAGTAACCACAGCTGTTCCTCCTCCTACACCATTGCCGCCTGTTGATCCGAAGGTGTGCCAGCCAAATCCCTGCCAGCATGGTGTCTGCTCTCCACTCAGGGGCAATCAGTTCCACTGCACTTGCTTACCAGGTACTTATGTGGGCATTCTTGTATTGTTTTATTTTTTCAATTATTGATCATACTGAACAATGTAAAATTAAGCTACGCCTATTTAGTTTTCACATGACTGAAAAGTGGTGCAAACCCGTTGGACCCAAGATGACATGTTTTCAAAAGCTATGCACATGTATAATGGGAGACACTCATCCAGCACTTGTACTAGCTTGTAGCTAGCAGAAATTTCCCTTTGGCTCAGTGGGTAGAGCACTGGATTCGTAAGCCCGGAGGTTGAGTCATCGAATCTTGGTCAGGCTTCTCCTTGTCCTTTACATTGGTGTCATGACCACTGATTCATGGAGCGTGCAGCTCTGGACCAGAGAACCTGGATTGATTTTGGATGGAAAAGGGGAGGGGGGAGGGGTGGTAGCGATGAGTTAGGTGGGGAGGAATGTAACAGGAGACACTCATCCAGCTCTTGTACTAGATTTTAGCTAGCATGAATTTTCATTTAGCTCAGTGGGTAGAGCACTGGCAGTCTGCATTCGTAAACCAGAGGATGAGTGACCCTCCTCCTTCTTACACATGTGGGCCTAAATTCAACTATCAAAATTTGCTGTAGCTTGTCACATTGTATGCCAATGGTGAAGAGTGTCTTGATTCATATTATCTTCCATTATGTTAAATTTCTGGTTTGTCTGTGTCCCAGGCAGCTGGCTCAGATGAATTCTGATAGGAAGTAGTTTCACAATACTGAAACGTTCACAATTCACTAGGTGAAAGGATTTAACATGAAGTTGATACATATTACCTCTATGATTGTAAATTGTGATGTTTAAATTTCAAAGTGGATTATCATTTCAGGGTATGGAGAAAGCCGATGTCAATCCATAGTTGATGTATGTGCAATAGAACCCTGTTTGAATGGTGGAACCTGTGTTGTGAGTACATTGTTAAAAGGCCAATCATATTCAAATTTCATAGATTATTATAAGAATGTAAGGAAACAGGTTGACAAACTATTTTTCTTCTTATATTCCTTATTAAATGTTCATTAAAAATACTGAAATCATGTGAGGCTTTAAAAAAGATGACATAGCAAGTAAAATACATGGTCCATTAAACATGACAAATATTGTATAATAACTATCACTACTGCATGCAAGATCTACTTTCTGTAATTACCATATCTGCAGAGTTCTGGAGTGACCTATATGTGTATCTGTGCACGAGGGTACACTGGCAGACAATGTGAGGTTGACATAGACAACTGTCAGGACTCTCCCTGCCATAATGGTGGATCCTGTCAGGATGATGTGGGATCCTATAGTTGTACTTGTCCCACTGGCTACTCAGGTGAGTTTGTGTTATTGCAAAGTCCATACAGGTTCTGGTAGCATCTCTGATTGCATCCTACATGTACTTTCACCCTCTGGAGCTCCTGAGGATTGATGTGGTGTGTTGTTGTGCACACCCCATGCCATGGTAAGAATAGGTCTCAGCTCCTCATACAGTTTGTCATAAGAGGCGACTAACTGGGCATCTGTGGGGCTCCCAGGTGTGAGTATTGAGTGAGTAAGTAGGATTTGACGCCGTTTTCAACTGTATTTCAGTCATATCATGACGGTGCCTACATATGTCCCAGGGCATGAGAGTGCCCACAGTTCCTATTACACTGATCAGCCCAGCCAGTACAGCACCCAGTCACCCTTCCAAGTATTGACCGGACTCAACGTTGCTTAACTTCGGTGATCTGACGAGAACCGTTATTCCCAATGTGATACACTGTTCTGCTCTTGGGTGTGAAAAAGAATAGCACCCTTACCGTAGGGTTCCCAGGTGTGAAAGGAATAGGACCCAAATGTTGTGATATGACTGAAAGATTGTTGAAAGTGATGTTAAATCACACTCACTCACTCACTGCATCCTAGGAATAGGACCCCACCCGTGTGGTTCCCGGGTGTGAAAAGAAATAGGACCCAACGTTGTGATATGACTGAAATATAGCTGAAAGCGACGTTAAATCATATTCACCCACTCATTCATTCCCTGCATCCTACTTCGAAGTTTATTGATATTTTCGAGGACATGGTATAAGAGTATCAGGAGTCTGAATGGAATATTTTGAAACCTAATAGATCTCTTTCAGTGCCTTGATAACTTCTAATGTTACAAATTTATGGTGCATGATCAAACATTTTGAGACATTTCCATCATCTTCTTTGTTCACGAGACAAAATTTGAAATAAAATAGAAAATAGTCCTCGATTTCTCAACTTGAATAAAGGTTTGGAAAAAGTAATCTTCATGCTCTGTACCAAAATCAAAATCACATTTTTGTTATGTAATTGTACATCATGTGTACAGATCTGGTGTAATTCTACTACATATTCTCTATTCTATTGATTTTCAGGTTGGCAATGTCAGCTTAACGTCAATGACTGCCAAGGTACACCATGTCTATTTGGGGGAAGGTGTGAAGATGGTGTCAACAAATATACCTGTGTATGCTCAGCGGACAGTGCAGGACCAAACTGTGAAAGGAAACAGCTGTGCACAGAAGGTCTGAATCTGATCGATCCGTATATAAATATGTTACTTAAAAATACACCTTTCAAGTTTCATTTGTCGAGTACTTTCTTCACATGTATTTACATCAGAATGAATGATTAATTTGGTAGTGCCTAATGCCTGCCACTAAAGCACTGATAGGATTAGGGTTGAAATGATTTTCAAGAGAGAAAGAATAAATTCCTCATCAATATGATTCGAACCCACAACTCTGGCTATAAACTTGCTGATGGTGTACAGACTAAGCTTGCTATGATGGCCCGTTTCACCTATGGACTGTCCCTGTGATGACCAACCTTTTCTCTTGATGCATTTGTGCGCAACTGGCTTGTTATGAAGGAATGGTTGTTTGGTATAGCAGTGATGATCAATTTATTCTTTCTCTCTCAACAATCATTCTGCATTCATAATCTCTTACTGGCTATCATTACATCACTCGATGCAGTATACCTTATTCTCGCTTCAAATGTAGTGCAAGTCCTTCTCTAGTTGTCTGAATTGCAAAATGGAATACATATATTGATAGTTATAATACATGAGTTAAGCTGTGGCATGCAAGGCCATTGCATGCAGTGTAACATATACTTGATAAAATTCTATAATTATTGGTTTAACATTTTCTGTGACATTTTCAGGTGACCCATGTCAGAACGATGCTGTGTGTTTTCCATCAGTGACGCCAGGTAGCAATCCAACCTGTTACTGTCTCCCAGGCTTCACTGGACCCCTGTGTGAAACCAACATTGATGAATGTGAGGTAGATCCTTGTCAAAATGGAGGTACATACATGTAATCATCAACATCAAGCCTGAAAATAAGCACCTGACATTTCTAAGAATTCTTCCGCATATCAGAATGATGTAGCCTCTCCCATATACAAATATGATTGGTTGAATGGTCATGACATGTATAATATCCTCTGATGGGGGTCATAGGTTAATCTTCTATGCCCTATTTTCAGGCTTGCCACATTGTTTCTGTTTAACATTCAACATGAAAAATGGTCCACTGACCAGTTTATATTTATTGCTTGGGATAATTAGTGGAATGGTCCATTGTGTCTCGTCTTGAGATGTCTTGAAAATGGAATCTTTGGCTGTAAGCGGTGCAAATCGATGTCGTTACCCACATAATTTCACGCCAAGGTTATGCACCAGGCAGTGCTTCACATGGACAATAAACCAATGAAAGTACTCAAGAGTACTATTGTCTGGAACAGTAATGGATGTGCAATATTGTCTGGAACAGTAATGGATGTGCAATATCGATTCGTTGCTTCAGAATAGTGTACATCTATTTCGATTTTCGGGAGTTTCCGACTGCCCGCTAGTGGGCACTCGGGTCAGGGAAGTCAAAATATGTACTCAATAACATGGAAAGAGATAGGGTGCAACAAGCCTTTTCGCGGTTACAAGAATCGGGAGTGATCTAGAGTTCGCTGTGTGAAATGAGTTACCTGTATCTCTTTATTCAGCATCACAAAGGCATGAAAACAAATACAGTTTGCCATACACTGTTTACCTCTGGACACGGCAGAGAATATTTGAGCTCCTTGATGAAAGCTACCATGAACAATCTTTGTGCTGCTAATTATATGGGCAGGAGGCCCAGGATTTGTTTCCACATAATTTGCCATTGTTATGAGAGCCGGCAAATAATACCTACATACAAACAATTGCATAATCCATAAACTGGCAAAATAAGAACAGTTAGACCTGGAAGCTTCATCCTCACTATAAAACCTGTAGTTAACTGTGACCTATGAAATCCAGTGATGTAAAAAAAGCATACACAATCGGAAGCATGAGTGCTGCTAGCTTTACCTGATTGCCTCGTAATCGTACTATGCAATGGATACCAATTTGTTGTCTGTACTGGTCAATAGAAATCCCCGTCGTTCTTAGAAATTTAATTTACACGTGCCTTACAAGTTAAATTAGAACTTTCGAGTGTGTTTCCAGCTCCAACTGTGCTCCACTCCAAAGTGTGCTCAACTCCAAGTGTGCTCAACTCCAAGTGTACGCTCAACTCGATTGTACAAACCAGACCTATTAAATTCGGGCCAAATTCACAATCACGATTTAGCGAATTGGCACGGACAATTGACAAATAGGCCAAAATACTTTGAATCTAAGTTGGCCAACTTCGTGTTATAAGAATTCAATTAATTGCCAAATTATGCGACAAATATTTTCTCATTACCAGCACTAAAATGTAAATGTTGTTGTTGCTGAGAAAGGAATTCTGACGAAACGTTTTCCTTCAGCTCAAGTTGCAAGCGAGTCCGATGATGGGCTGTAAACAACACAAACAATGATTCAGTTCAAGGACGTAAATACAGTATGGTCTGGTATTTACCAATGAATCAAACCAAGTTTTTTCCCCACGTCGACGGTCGTCCAACTTCACACGTCTGCTTATCATCGCGGGCAATGCTGACACTAAAATCCCGCTAGAAGGAAACCACGAGGTGTGGTGGAAACCCTTGTTACCATGTGCATAGTTTACAAAATAAAATTTGACGCATTGCTCTGACAGCACAGCACAATGTGTTGAATATGGGGTCTGGGAATGTCCGACTGGGAATGTCCGACTTCAAGAACCAAAAACATAGTCCACTAATTCACGAGCAGTGTGAACAAAACAAGGTAAAAGAGACGACTGGCGATACCGTTAAAGTACAGGCCTTCGCCTGATTCATCTAAATATACAAACGTTTTTGGTTGGTTTTATCCCTTCGGAGTTAAAAAATGTGAACTTGCGGATTTTTTTTCCTTTGACCGCATCACTCGTTGGACGGCCTAATCACACTCATAAGCTGGCCAGATGGCTCTGCGCAGTTATTGGGTCAGGGGTCAGCCGGATATAGTGCGTGTACCAGTGTTGGCAAGCAGCCAAATTTGCTGTACGGCAACAGAGTCTGGGAATAGGGCTTCGCCCTGTTCCAGACAAAAACTGGATCTTGACCTTAAAAATGCTGCCAGGCCGAAGAAATTTAAAGATTTCATTGTCCCGAAGTGAAATAGGCATTTGCAAATAAGAGACATAAATGGTATTGGCTGTGAGTAAAATAATCCAACGTGGATGGAAAGCTGCCTGACTGGGCAGTGATGTCATTTCACTGTCACAGCGATTGAGATTTCAATCTTAGGACATCCAGTTGTTTGGACATTCCCATGATAAACCAGAGTAACAACTAACATCTTGATTTTGTGTACATTCTCTGTCTTTACAGGTACATGTGTAGATGATGTGAATGGGTTCAGTTGTCTGTGTCCTGTTGGGTATGGGGGAAGAACATGTGAGGACACTCCAGATCCATGTGCCGCAAATCCTTGTCACAATAATGGGTACTGCTGCAGCCGAGGCAAAACTTCCTGTGCACCAAACCTTAAGGTTGGCTACTACGAGTGCTACTGTCTCAATGGGTTTACTGGTAAGTCTGCAGCAGAAGTAGTCTCCTTGGCGTTTCTCTCTGAGTGCATGTCCTAAATATTTTCCCTGAGTTACATGAGGGTCATGCTTTCATGTGACCAGAAATGTTCAATGATAAACGTAAAATGACACAGGCTGACACAGGCACAATGTTATCTTTTTAGAGCTGAAACCAGAATGGTTCAATGAATGAACCTCAACATGGGAATCGGCAAACAGAATAAATACTGGTCTCGAGGCTTTAAAAAACAAGATAGATAACTTTACCATGCAGTATCAATTTCTCTAGGAAATAGCCAATGGAGAAATGATACTACAATCTCAGTGTTGCTACCAATCTGAAGATGTCATTGATCCTCATTTGGTTCATGAGTTAAGCTTTGTTATGATGTAACAAATGACATGACATGACATCACCATTAACCTTCTAACTTGTGAAAATACAATCTGTATGGATATTAGCAGAGAATAGAGCAAATCAACAACAGGAATAACGATTAAACATCAGTGTCTTGTACGGTAATTTCCCTATTAATTCACCTTCCAAATTTAATTCGAAAACGGCCGATTTTTCCCCTGTCGTGATTTTGTCCATCCTAATAAAACAAAAACGGGAGCATTTTCAATATATAAATTCGAACACTCCCGTTTTCGCCACGGAGTTCGTGCCGATGAAAGTAAAGTGAATATGTTACTAGAATCTCGTATAGTATATCGCCGTATGCTATTATTTGTAAACGCAGAGAAACAACAGGGAATGGTACAATATAATCAGACTAAATTACTATTACTTGCAGTCTATAAGGAAAAAAATTGATTCAATTAACTCCGCAGTCCTGTAATTTTATCCTAACTTGATCGCGTTTCGCCGCAGTCCGGAAAAATATATACGGTAAAAAACCGAAATGGCTTGAATGAAAAGTCGGTCAGGTGAAACAAAAGTTTCAAACTCTTCTCTGCAAACTTTTACCACATGACGTGTGTCTTTCAACATTTAAATTTACTGAGCTGGTTTTACTTGACTACAATTGTTTTAGAAGCGACACTAAAGTCAAAACGCACATGTCGTGCTTCAGGCATACCATCGCATTGACGGACCATTTGGAGTCTTGACCTTGAACTTGCAAATTCCCGCCAAGTTTGTTTCATGGAATTTGTTTACGTTAATTTTACTACGATGATTTCATGGCTGAGAACAGTCAGCGGGTCGTGGATTAACTTTTCTAGGGCGTGCACGTGATCTTATTGTGTCCCGCCTGCACATGGTTTCAAGAGCGCGGATATAACATCAGACCACGTGGTCGCTATAAATAGACTAAGCTTCCCCATGTCTGTATCGTCGGCATTATTCTCTGTCATTATTTCCTGTATATTTTAGGCCTGATTGGATTTCGCTGCCTGATAAACTAAACACTTCATTAATCAAAAATTCACTCTCCACTTTGGCGAGTTACTCTATTTTTTAATCGACACATTGGCGAGTGACTGAAAAATTCAGTCGCCAGTTGTCATTTTTTAGTCGCCATTGTCGACCGGGTTTTGTGAGCACTGAAATACTCTAATATGTGTTACGTGTATAGTTTTATATTTCCAGAATATTCTTTCAATTCCATGTCAGTTAGGTTTCATAATATAGATCATAGCTAATACTGAACAAAAAGGAAGGAATACGTTCAATGTTTTGGCCTACTTTTACGATTTTATTACGGACGCGAATTTACGGACGTCAGCTTAAAAATCTGCATGATCTTGCTGAATGGGCTGCTGAACTTGTCACTCGATCAATATGCTTGACTCAAATAAAATTAGACGCCTTTATCAGGGTAGAGGAGATTTTCTGACATCATACACTGCCTTTTATGGAAACTATGATGAGATATCAAAGTTAATACACGGTAATAAATACGATCACTGCGACCACAGCAAAGCGGTCCACCATTTTGGATCTTCCGTGAACAGGTGAAAGTCGGCGCGACATTTAATTCGAACACTCGCGTTTTTCTGGAATTAGCTCAACAAATAATTCGAAAGTAGCCAATTTTTGGAGTGGTGAGTTTCATCACTACATCGCGAATTAATAGGGAAATTACCGTACAGACAAAAGTGAGATGTGTTGGATAGCCATGTTTTTCTTTTCAATTGCATGTGGAATTAATTCTTTACTTATTAGATTATACAGGGAAACAATACTGAAAAGCATACAAATGATATTTTGCTACAATTTGTAGTTGCCTCTTAACTCTTTCAGGTGAACACTGTGATGTCATACCAAGCCCATGTTATTCTGAACCATGCCAGCAGGGTGGTCTGTGCACTCGTGCTGGTAACGGCTACCAGTGTACCTGTTCTCTGGTGTTTGCTGGTCTCAACTGTGACATCCCCATTCCATGTGCCAGCCAGCCATGCTTGAATGATGGTAGCTGTATTTCTGAGGGGATATCTGGGAATTACACATGTCGGTGCCCTTCTGGATATGGAGGCATGTATTGCGAGGCAGTGTCGGCATGCTCCGGGATTTCCTGCCAAAATGAAGGAACTTGTGTAATTGTGGGTGGAAACCCTTCTTGTAGATGTCCACTTGACTACACGGGGTCGAATTGTGAGGTTGCTTTACCCTGTTCAAGAAATCTGTGTCAGAATAACGGCGGGTGTACAAACGTGAACCTGGTGTCCTACCGATGCACATGTCTGCCTGAGTTTACAGGTCAGAATTGTGAAGTGAAATTACCTTGTTCCAGTTCCCCGTGTCTTCATGATGGAACATGTTCAAATGTGGGATTGAGTTCCTCTTATAAATGTGAATGTGGTCCTAAATACACTGGTCCAAACTGTGAGACTGAACTTCCGTGCTCCAATTTTCCATGTTACAATGGTGGTGCTTGTCAGAACGAGGGTTCTACACCCAGGTGTATCTGTCCAGCTCAGTATTCCGGGTCTAACTGTGAAATATACTTATCCTGTTTTAACCAACCTTGTTTGAGCAACGGGACCTGTTTACAACAAAATAACGGCGACTACCAGTGTCAGTGTATTTCAAATTTTACCGGGTCGAACTGTGAAACATTCCTCTCTTGCTCTCGCACACCGTGTTTGAATGGTGGTTCATGTGTGGAGGAGGTTGATAGTACTTACAAATGTCAGTGTATTTCACCATTCACAGGAATGAATTGTGAAACAGAGATAAATTGTCTTTTGGAGGTGTGCAGTAATGGAGGAAGGTGTTTAGAACAATCCGGTGGGGCATACAAGTGTGAATGTCCGTCATCCTATACAGGGTCGCGATGTGAGAGTTACATGCCATGTGTGACTAAACCATGTATGAATAGAGCAACATGTCTGGATATTAGTAATACCACTTACAGTTGTGAGTGTGCCCCTGGTTTTGATGGATCCCAGTGTCGGATTAAAGTATCCTGCAGCGCACAACCATGTCAAAATGGTGGTGAATGTACAGAGACAGCTGGTAGCACATATCAATGTACATGCCAACTTGACTACACAGGGAGAAACTGTGAAACACCACTCCCTTGTGCCGGCTCTCCTTGTCTAAATGAAGGCACCTGTCTAAATGATGGGCTATCCTCATTCACATGTAACTGTTCGGAAAATTACACAGGGGAAAACTGTGCCGTATTCAACCCATGTCAAAACTTTCCATGCCAGAATGGGGGATCCTGTGCTAATGTTCTGGATGGATACCGGTGTAGTTGTGTCGGCCTGTACACAGGTCAAAACTGTGAGGAATTTGATCCCTGTCTTGGAAACCCTTGCTCAAATGGTGGTACTTGTCAAATTAATGGTACATCATACTCTTGTTTGTGTCCTGAAGCTTACACTGGTGAAAGGTGTGAGACATTGCTGTTCTGCATATCAATACCATGTTCAAATGGTGGCACGTGCACAGATACCGAGACTGGGTTCTCTTGTGTATGTCTGCCTGTTTATATGGGACGACGTTGTGAAACGTACACACCATGTGGCAGTGATCCCTGTCAGAATGGTGTAGGCTGTATCAACAGTGGGGGTAATTATTTCTGCTCATGTGGTACACTGTTCACAGGTCGTAACTGTGAGAATAGGCTTCCTTGCTCTGATGCTCCCTGTCAGAATGGGACATGTTATAATCTTAATTCTGGTGCTGTTAACTACACTTGTGCCTGTGACACTGGTTACACCGGGCCCAACTGTGATACGGTCATCACGCAGTGTGACAGCACCACCTGTATCAACGGAGAGTGCATTAATCAAGGGGGATTACTTAGATGTGACTGTTCAGATGGCTTTACAGGTTTGATTTCTTTTCCTTCATAAAACAGGTTAGATTGAACCGCTTGTACATGTAGATATACATGTATGTAACTGCACTAGGTGATTATATTGTCAACAACATTCTGAATATGGTATCTCTTTTAACAATTTGTCTCTCTAATTCAGTTCAAAAATGGTTCTTTTTCTGCTTCAGTGAAAAATAAGTTGAATATTTAAAATTTTGCCAGTGGGTTGAAATAATTTATTGCTTATATGTTTGTTCACTGCCTGCTCTAGAACCAACGGTACTGCCATTGGACAGAATTGAAAACATCTAGTCATGATAATTGATTTGGGGATCTGCTTGCAAATCCGAAAATGCTTCTGTGCATCAGTTGTGCCCTGATTCCCGAAAGGCTCGAGAGAGAATACAGTAATGGGGTCCGTCCATCGATTTGTGTGTCTGTTTCTCTGTCCGTCTGACTTCGTTTAAGCCAATAATTTCTGGAAAGCTGAATGTATTCTTTTCAAATTTGGTAAGTGGGTATGTACCTTGCCTCAAGATCTTGCTTGCAAATGTTTTTCATGCCAATCCATCTAGAGGTGACACCTGGGACTGGGAGCCAAGTTCAAGCTTCCAAGCCCAAACACTGTGTTCAATGCAGGGGGACTTCAAACAGTCGAGTTTGCATTGATTATTCAACTGATGTTATATCCTCTTTATTATTATAGGTTCAATATGTGAGGATAAGCTGGCCCCATGTGATATCACCCCATGTTTCAGTGGTGGCATCTGTGAGAATTATATCAATGGGTCTGGGTTCGCATGTCAGTGTCCACCTGACTTCACGGGAACACGATGTGAGAGCAGAGTATTACCGTGTGACAATCAGCCTTGCTATAACAATGGAAGCTGTACAAATACTGATACAACAACTTTTGAGTGCCTGTGTCCATCTGACTTTACAGGTAAACCATGCGCAAGAATGATACAGATACATGTATGCTTTTGAGGACTTGCACCTAATCTAGGGGTAAAAAAAAGTGTTATTGAGTACAATATTCGGTGCTATATCGATTCAATTTCCACCTGATTGAGGGGAGATTGTCTTTAGCATATTAGCTGGTCATTCACACTTTTGCTATAACAATGGAAGCTGTACAAATACTGATACAACAACTTTTGAGTGCCTGTGTCCATCTGACTTTACAGGTAAACCATGCACAAGAATGATACAGATACATGTATGCTTTATTAACATTTTGAGAACTTGCACCTAAACCTAGGGGTAAATAAAAGTGTTATTGAGTACAGTATTCCTTAAAGGTCAACCCAAACGCTCTGAGGTCAAAAATATAAAAAAACAGTCCTTTCGATTCTGAAAATAATGATATTTTTTTCATAATTTTGTGCAGTCTGGTTGTCGAGATATTGCCGTTTGAAAGGTGAAAATCGCTCTCCTGTCAATTCCAGCTGTGACGTCACGGAGGGAAGCCGTCTTGTATTCTCTATGTTAAAGCCGTATACCACAGTCGTAAGTAGCTGCTGATTTCTGGAGATTTTCGGAGTATCGGGGCATGATTTGTTAAATATGCCACGACGTTGTGTAGTGGGAGGTTGCAGTTTTACTACAGATGACGGTGTTAGTATTCATTTGTGGCCTAAAGACGAGAAAATCGCTGCAAATTGGACGAAATTTGTACGCAACACGAGAGTGTGGAAAGAGGGCCCGAGCCAGTACTCGTATAATTTGCTCGGCACATTTTGACAGAAATTAGACATCATTTGAGGACATCTACAGCGTAGCAGTTGAATTCGGGTACAAACCAAAACTAAAGAGAACAGCTATTCCAACTATCTAACCTAAGAACAATCCGAATGTGACGGCAAAGAAATCGGACAAGGAGAATCTATCACGGACATCGGCTGAACGAACCTAGCCTGCAAGCGAGGCCTCGGGCAGCCGCAGGGAGACGGCTGTACATGCCCTGCTCGCTCTCGCGTGGCATTTGTTGCTTGAGCACCTACAGGTTAGACTGGATGAGTCTCTATTTCATATTATAATAATAAAATGATCTTTCATAAATATATATACGTTTGATAAGTAAATGATAATAATACTAATACTTTCATAATCCCTTGACATTTGAGATTGTGGGAATATCATTCGATTTCAATTTAATTGAGGTAATTTGTCGAAAATTGAGCAAATGTGAATGCCGATCCACTCACCACGGCTTACTTTTCGCCATGAATGTCCAAAGTTTTTTTATCAAACTATATAATTCTGAAATTGGTATTTCATGGGGATTATGGGAAAACAAACAAAATTCAAATCGGACGTATATCAGTAGAGTTATCAACAGTTTACTGTCTATACTGCCGAATCCCGGAGTTTATCCCTTCGAAAAGGCTGCCTCGGTCAGTAACAACAATAACAACACAGATGTGCTCGTTCTTTACATCACAGAATCGTTCTACATTCAATACAGTTTGAAATATATGGGCATTTGGTCTTATAGATGACGATAATAAGGTTTCCAGTCAAGTTGCATACCAATCTGTATTCAACAAACGACCTCTCCGAATCCTGTCGTCGTCGAGTTCCACGTTGTCAGAGGGGTTGTCACTGTCAGAATCGGAGCCGTACGGCTCAAATTGATAGGGCTGAATTCCGCCGTTGGTCTGCAAACAACTGTTAATTTGCCCGTCATCATCCTCCTCTGTCTATTTCATCTTCTTGGCGAAAAATATTTCCATCTAAGCAGCTGATATCGCTCGAATCGACATCTGAACCAGAGCTCTGACTGCACTCGCTTTCCATGTTATCCGCTGTTTTTTCTCAGGCAACTTCCCTGCGTGACATCAACCCAGCTGTGAAAGTGTGAAACAGCCCACTTTGCTCCCATATTACGTGTGTTTCTGATCAGATTAGAATTTTTTCAATATTTTATTCATACAAAGTGAAGTATGAACTATGATTTTTAAGGATTTTTAGACCAAAAAAAATTCCGTTTGGGTTGACCTTTAAGTGCTATATCGATTCTTTCTCCAGGTGGGATTATTTGGTGAATAAATCTTTGCTTACGTAAGTGGAATTCCCACCTGATTGTGGGGAGATTGCCTTTAGCATGTTTAGCTGGGCATTCACACTTTTGATTCATAATTTGGCATGGTTGTTTTGAACTAGGTCCAAATGATGTTCTGGTTTCTGAGATTTTGATGTTTAAAGTGTAACCTTTGCATTTTATCCCATTGTGTTCAATTGGAAAGACATGAAATTCTGCAGAAAAAGATCTAGGCCAAAATTCAAAACACTGAGACAAGTTATTTTGTTGACTGGCTGTTCCACTCTGAAAACTCATCAGTTGAATGAACATCGTTGAAGTTTGAAACTGGACTCATTTAATGTAAAGACATGCATTTGTATGGAGATAACTTCAGACTGATCGACCAATATATTCACATTTATAATCCAGGAGAAATACGCTATTAAATAATGATCATATACATAGTTCTCAAAATAGAAAAATAAACACAAATGGATGTACGGGAAATGCAACTCATCAATCACTCCTCAGAACAGACTGAGGTACAGTAACGCAAGTCTAATTAAACATGTTAAACTTGATGGAGGAATTGGAAGAAAAGTGACAGTCCTGGAAAATATGGACAGAAAATGAAAATTGGGCCAGAATGATGAAATATTCCTTTGGTACAAATTTGTAGTTTTCAAATGAGTAGCAGGCATGGATAGGAGTGATTACTGAGTAGAGTAGCATAGTAACTGACCCAATGTTGACCTGATGTCAAACCAGTATTGGGCTAATTTTGGTCAACGTGCTGTTGAAATGTGTTATATTCCAAACAGAGATCGGTTTTAAGATAATCATTCCCAATATAGCTCAAACAATATAAACAGTCATTCTACAAATCAGATGAAGATTGGACCAATATCGGGTTGACATGATTATGTTGACTTTAGGCCAGCTGAGTATAGTCTTCACTTTTTTGTTGTATTTTCAGCTTCGATCAAATTAATTATGAGTAGATGAAAGTCATCTCACTTTCACAATATTGAGAAAACAAAGAAAAGCCTCTCTGTTCACGGACTCGCGTGACTACAGCTGATCAGCTACTGGGTTGTATAATTTCAATTTGCCCAATCTTTCAACCCATGAGACTATTCTGAACTGGTGACTGCTGGCATAATTTTATACGTATGTACTATCTTTTCCCCATATTCAAAGGAAGTGTCATCATGCTTGAATAATGGAAAAATATAGTACATAATGCCAGTTATCACCAGTTCAAAATAGACTCCAGGATTAAAAGATAGTGCAAAGTGAACTTATACAACCCAGGAGCTGATCAGCTGAAGTCATGGGTCAGTGAAGAGACAGGCTCTTCTTTGTTCTCTCAATATTGTGCGTTCTGAGCCATTGTAGATGACAAAATGATCCAATCATGGAGAAGATAATTGACTGTTAGACAAGTGTAAATTATTAGAACATTGACCTGGTACATGAATACAGTTGAGGTAGTTGTTTTTCTCCATTGCATAGGAGAAGTGTGTGAGACTGAGGTGTTACCATGTGATGGGTCTCCTTGTTATAACAATGGTACCTGTGTTAACACTGGTCCTCACAACTACACCTGTCAGTGCTCACCACAATATACAGGTAACATTTCCCTGATTTACACCCTGTAGATTAGACATGACCACGTCATCATGAGAAGTTACAAGTATAATGGGAGTTTCTGTTAAGTAAAATAGGGCAAATGCTTTCATAATTCTGTCCTGAAATGGAATTTCTCACTATAAAACCAGGAGGTGTTCAATTTTATTAGAACTGGAAGTTCACAGAATGGTTTAACTTCATGCAAATAATCGTTTGTTTCTTCATTATTTTAATGATTTTAAATAGAATGAAATTTATCAGGTTAACTAGAACGACTAAAATTGGAGGGGGGGGGGGGATGATTGAATTTTTACAGGATTTCTTACACCATCAAACATGTATGTCTGAATTGGTATGAACAAGTAGCATCATCCTCCTGCATTCAGGCCTAAGAGAGTATGGATTAGATTCTGCAGTACATGTACGTGTTTGCATTGCTCTGATTCTGCACCATATCAGTCTACTGCTATACGATTAGATGTTTACATGACATTGATACAGAGCCGAGGATATGTGATGTGGACTGTGATATTTATTACCAGTGACTATGCGTCAGTGGTGCAAGAGAGCATCAAAAGTGTGGTCTGTGGGAATGGATTGCATGGTATGCAATGCATGGCCAATGCCCACCGTACCACAGTGGGGGCCCAAGTGAAACCAAACCAAATCAAATTGTGCAAGATGCATCTGACATCGTAAGGATAGTCGGTTTCAAGAGGGATATCAATCTGAGAGATAAAAACTGTCATGTTGCAGAGGGCAAATATATTGTATACTGTAGCTCAGCTCTCAATGTTTCATTCACTTTTACATGTCAATTACAGATCAAACCTAATTATGTATGGACTGTACATAATCAGTCTTTCACACAAATGTGATGTGATATTGGAAGTGTTCTATGTTTTTAATCCAAGTTCAAAGATTATTTATACAAAGTTGTCAAGATTGTCAAGAAATTTCACAAAGATGTTTAGTCTTTCTAGCCTGGGAACTTCTCTAGAGGTCATGAAAGTAGAGAAAATAAACTTGATCATTGGCTTCCTGTAAAGTCTACTCAAATATATCACTGTTGTTTCCTGTATATGTATTCATTCAGTTGCACAATTAGATAATTGTCCTGTGTTGTTTTTTTTTTGTACCACCAGACACTCGTTGTGAAAGTCGGGTAGACCCATGTGATGCACAGCCGTGTCAGAATTCTGGCCTGTGTCGACCAGATGTCCTCAGCTTTACCTGCCTATGTGAACCACCATATACAGGTAAGCATGGTTTTACATCCAGTTTTACATTTGAGAATGAAATGTTTTTCAAAATCTTACATGCATATATACATGTACCAATGTTCTGAGAATTATAATAATCAGTTGATTATAGTTTTTTACCCCTCGGCCATTTTAGCCTGAGGGTATTGTCGTCATGTCCGTCATGTGCATGTTTCACCAAAATCTGGGAGATGGTAACTCATAAGTGTCAAGTCAATTTGAACCTTGTGTTTAGTTTCCCCGATTTTGGTGAAACATGCCCATTGGAACAGTGAGTCTGTGTTGAAACTCAAAGTATACACACCATACATGCCATAAGCTTGAATCAAGCATTGGAAAGGGCATACACAGTTTGAAATATATGTATTAAGGCAGTGTGACAGCACTGAACCTAGATATGATTGCAACAGACCACCATAGAATACCATGCTTTATTTGCAGTTTACTCTGTGTAATAAGATCGTAAAAAAATACAATAAATATTTTCCCACACTGTTTGCAATCGTCTTTCATTTGTCAGATGAAAACTTTACTTGACTGTTTACTGGTTTGTATTGATACAGGAAGACTGTGTGATGCCCCAATAGTCAGTTGTGATCCCAATCCCTGTAGGGCGGGCGGTGACTGTTCTTCAGATGGTTATGGTGTCTTCTGTGACTGTACTGATGGCTACTTTGGTCTCTTCTGTCAGTTTGCACAAAGTAAGTACATGTAAATCTAGATTGTTCTTAGACAATGAGAGTAAATCGATGCACATTTTAGTTGACTTGAATTTTACAAGATTAAATCGAAGTACAATTGAAATTAATAGATTTAAACATGGAATATTTTTTGCACTTTCACTCCTATCATCCCAAGTTTCATCAGTTATTGTGTTACAGAATAGAGAGAGAGAGAGAGAAAGAGAGAGAATTAAGGTTTAACCTAGATGACATACAATTACAATTAGTTATCTTTGCTTTTGATCAGGTGGAGTGTGCTATCCAAATCCATGCACAAACGGTGATTGCTGGGAGAAAGATGGAACAGCCTTCTGTGAATGTCCTAATGGATATGGTGTAAGTGTAACTTTTCAAATTACAGCACAATTGGGCTGTAGTATCTGTGTGAGTTCATCTCCACATGTTTGGTTACAAATAGCCAGATATTCTTACAAAGTAGGCTCTCATTTGAAGATTGTCCGGTAATGAGTCAGTCAGTCAGTGCATCCGAATCCTTTCGTCTGCAAAATAAGGAGAACCGTTGAGATTAGAACCTTGATTTTTGGCATGAACGTGCATTAGGGGACTGTTACCAGCAAATGCTGAGCTGACCTACTTTTGTGAAAAATTTGACCTACTTAGGTGACCTATAATATTATGCTTGGACCCCCAAGTCATCTTTCTCACCCTAATTCGTAGGTCCTGTGATGTTAGTCACACTACTCATGTGTGGTAACCAGGGCCTTTTTATGCCTATTAGCATTCACTGCTTCAATTATTATTCGGGAGCTTACCAACAGAAATTTCGTAGTCATACCTGCAGAGAAATTGACAATTTAATTCAGTGTGTGAGAAATGAATATTAAGCTAACTGAAGAGATAATATTTTAGAAGAGATAATAAGTGTATAATTATTGCGTGTATTTGTATGTCCGGTATTGTACTGTAACATGTATTTATGCATGTATGCATGTATCGTATGTATAAAAGAAGAAGAAAAAAAGATATTTTGATTTTGGCATAGGTGATTGCTAAGGTGTCGAGAAATATTCAGGCTTCTCGGCTATCACCATCTAGATCAAAAAGGCAGTTGCCATCCACAGTATTTAACTGCCACCCATTGTGCTCTTGAGCCAAGGCAAACAGACGCAGGCAAACCTCTGTTGATCTTTGACTCAGTTCATTGCCAATTCCTATAATAAATGTGCATAATGCTCTATGATTACACGTGCAGATTGCACCCCTTATTTCAAGGAATCTGTATTTCTGAAATTGTATCAGAAGTTGCATCTGTTTTCTTTCATTAAGGGCCCTAAATGTGAGCCAGACCCTATCAGCTGTGAGCCTAACCCTTGTAATGGTGGAGCGTGTATCAAGAAGATAGATGGGAATGTCAAGTGTTCCTGTCCTCCAGGATTAGTGGGAGGTTTTTGTGACACCCCTGACCCATGTAATGGTAAGCTGCTATTTCATTGTACCACATATTTAAATGGTTTTGAAATTCAAAAATTTTCTATCTGTATGGTACTAGACTACAATATTGGATGATCTTGTACAAATCCTTAATATCCACTAATTCTTCTTTCAACATGGTCAAGAACTTGTTTGTAAAATAATTAACTGAGGATCTTTGCCATTTCCATACAAGATGATGATCGAACATAGATACTTTCCATAAACTGGAGAACCTAATACAAGATACTGCATGGTTAAAACAACAGTGTCAATCTTAAATTAATATCCTCAATAGGAGTTTACTGTTCTGCATTAACATCAGCATCCACCAATCTTCCAGCTGTACTCATTTGTTTGCTTAGCCGAATATAAACAATGAGGGTTGAATATCTTTTGATATTACTGCATGGAGCCACTGTGTGCCATAAGAAGAGGTAGATTTATGGACTACTCTGTGGTATTAAACCTTCGGATAATCGATACATTGTTCCTCTTCCATTAACGGAGAACAAGTGGATCAGTAAAGTGTGCAGCAGGCTTTTAGTCAGGATTTGTAAACAGGGTGTTTCAATTCCACTTTTTTCCAATTTCCCCCGACATCAGGGTTTCTCACTTCTATCTTTTCCATGTTAAATTTCTAGATTTTAGGGTGTCTCATTTCGAAATAGGGAGTCTCAACGACCCGCGACACTCGTGGCTAGCTAAAAGCCTGGTGTGCAGAAAAATTGAGAATGTATCATAAAGTCACTGAATGCCAAGTTCAATTGAAATATTAGTAAGATCGTATAGCGACACATATACATTTTGGGAGCATTAATAGGATATTAATTTATTAAGATTGGTTGAATATAATTCATAATTCAAAATGTTTTTGCTTGGAGAGTTGGGGGGGGGGGAGTTTGTTTAATGTCAGTCAAGGTTATTTCACTACTATGATGGTGACATATGTTATTGCTGGGTTTATCCTTTTGTGTCTGTTTTGTTTTTGTTTTGTTGTACTGTTGCGTGTGATGTGCACGTATGTATGAATTTTCACATATTTCTACAAATAATTTCAATCTTTTATGACTGCTGCGGATTGTATTTTTATGTATTGTCTGATAAAGATTAAGAATAATGGCACATTATCTTTTTTTCTTCTTCCCCATGCTTGTCACTCGCAGCATCTCCATGTTTGAATGGTGGTGGTTGTGTCACTGAGGGAGCAGTGTATAATTGTATCTGCCCCTCTGGGTGGCAAGGGAGAATCTGTGAGGAAGCAGATAATGGATGCTCCCCTTCACCATGTCTCTATGGTGGCAGGTGCACATTTAACCCTTTTCAGCCTGCACTATTCAGTTGCACATGTAATACAGGTGAGAGAACAAACTTGGACACAAATTTATAATTTTTAAAAGCGAGAAAAACAAGGACTTGTATCTAATATAGTCATGACTGAATTCGGGATTCCAGATACGAATCTCAAACTTAGTGCACTGTGAGCTTTATCCATAAATATCAGGGTAGTTGATTTTCATTTCTCCCTATTCTTCAGCATGGATCAATATCTCTTATCTAGTGATATCTGACATAGATGGTTTGAAACAAAAAGAATTTGTATTTGCCATAAATTAATCATACTTTCTGAGATTAAAGTAAACATCAAATAAACTGGAAATGGCAGTCATCTTAAATATGTGGTAAATAGTTTTTAACTCTTTGAACCTTAGAAGCCGCTTTAGCGGCCTACTGATATAATGTATATACCCGAGAGGCCGCTCTACCGGCTTCTGACATCATAACCGACTATTCAGCCAATCAGATAACGTTTTACGTCGTATCTGCTTCAAAGTTTTAGTTTGGTCGCCCAAGTCCAAAAGGGATGCTCTACCACTCGTAGAGTCCCCAGGGGGTGAGCAACGCTCTTTAAATTATGCATATGACAAAATTGTCATTTGGATCCCTATTTTAGCGTGGAGATCAGGGTCAGGTGTTAATAGACATGAAAAACTCTCGAGTTCAAAGTGTTAAAAGAGCTCCTGTTGTGATGCAGACAGAAGTTGTCTGCCTTGATATGCTAGAGATTTATACAGGCAGAAATTTTCTGGGTTGTTCCCCCAGGCCCCATAATAATAACCATAATGGAATGGAGGAGTCATTTATTCGATGTGCAGCATGAACAAAAATACACACTTGAATGCAAGATACATGCAGAAGTTGTTTCCCTTTATATGATTGCTACAGGCAGATGTTGTCTCCCTTTGTGTGCTAGATTAATGCAGGCAGTTGTCTTTCTTGATGTATAATCTCCCTAGTATAATCCGTGGTGTGTCCGACTCCTCCTCCTACTGCCCGATGAGTAGTGCGCGATGAGTAGTATAGAAAGGGCACGCGATCTCCCTATCCCTATAGGTGTGGCGCGGGATAGGGTGGGGCGAGAGACCTGGGATTTCGTTACCTGATATTCCATGGGCCAGGCTTGCACCCTACAACAGTAGAATGGGTCGACTGCGCATGCGCGATGAGCAGTGCACGATGAGTAGTATAGAAAGGGCAAGCGATCTCCCTATCCCTATAAACTAACCCATGGGGTGAATGAACCCATGGGAGTGAATGAGCACCCGTTATACTAATCCGTGGAGTGCCCGACTCCTCCTCCTCCGCTTTACTCATTATACTATTAAAGAAGCCAGCCAGTGAGGCAAGAGACATGTGGGTTTCACTTCTTAATCCGTGGCGTATGAGGGTCGGCTCATGTGGGTTTCACTTCTTAATCCATGGCGTATGAGGGTCGGCTCAGATCCCCTGGGGTGGGGACATGCTCCTGAGGGCAGTGGGTGGGTTCAATGGCGTATGAAGGTCGGCTCATGTGGATTTCACTTCTTAATCCGTGGCGTATGAGGGTCGGCTCAGATCCCCTGGGGTGGGGACATGCCCCTGAGTGCAGTGGGTGGGTTCAATGGAAGCTCGTAGATTTAATACAGACAATTTGTCTTCCTCAATGTGCTAAAGATGTGAAGTCACCAGATCCAAGTCACATCCCTTAATGTGCTCGAGACGAATGCAGACATAAGTTGTCTCCCTCGATGTGCTATACATGTACATTGATAGATGCAGTTGTCTCCCTTAGTGTGCAAGAGATTCACACAGGCAGAAGTTGTCTCCATTGTTGTGCTTAGTAATATGACCTGAATAAGTTGAAATGATGTATGATGTACTTGAGATTAATACCAGCAGAAGTAGTCTCCCTTGATGTGCTGAATAATATATCCTGAATATCTTGTCTTTTAATACACCTGTCAATTTTGATGGGATGCATTATGGTATGGTATCCTCTGTTTGTCGTTCCTTTAAGCTGGGTCAGTTTTGATATAAATTATTGTCTATCTAAGTTGATTTTGCTATAACATGTCTTGTGCAACTGACAGCTGGCAATATCGGCAATGAATTGTTTTCGTCGGTTTTTCTGTGGCATGACCAATTATCATCTTCAGTGTGCATGCCTAGTTCTCCACGATACCTCAATTGCCGGATAAACGTTAAGACGCTTATCTCTGGTATCTGGATGCAAACATTCAATAAATTTCGAGTGTACAGGCCCATTTGAATGACAGTTATCTACATCTACATGCTATCCTATTGTAATCACTAAATATCAAACTGAGTTTCATGTAGATAGATGATTTTAAGTATGCAGAGTGTCATTTAGATTATGTATCAAATATATGTAGTGTAATTGTATTATGGTTCTGCTTTCTGCTACAAAAGCCTGGTGCTAAACAATAGCAAGTATGGTTCCCAGAAGTTTAATTTGTCATTTAATACTGCTTGTTTTGACTATCAGGTTACACAGGTGCGATATGTGAGACAGACATTGACGACTGTACAGGTGATAACAGGTGTATTAATGGAGGGACCTGTCAGGATCTACTCAATGGATATAGGTAAGATCAAAGAATAGGCTTCATCGGTTTCCTGTTTGAAATTCTGGAGCTTGTTAGGAGGAATGTCTGAAGACAGATTTAGAATTGTATGTCTTAACAAGCATCGAAGTATGTATGATATATTAATTTTTTTGTCAAATTTATCTGGAGTTGCCATTTCCCCCATCAATTTCATTGTCCTGTTGGCAAGTTTGTATGATCAACTAGTTATCCCATTTTGACCGAAATCCCTTGAAACTTTTTAGGCTTGCTAAGCATATGTTTAAGATGTGCATGTCATACTTTTGTGAAACTAACTACCAGTTGGACTAGTACTTGTCATTTTCCCCATCAAATTTAACAAGATTATGAAGGATAATCAACTGGGTAACACTGCAGCCAATTCACCAACTGTTTAGTCTCTGGTTGCAACACAGATGAACAATGGTTCCTGGGGTGCCAAACTTTGGAATTTTTGAATCTGGGGCGGAGGCATCCACATCCGAAAGGACATCCGTTTTCAGTTCCTTTTGTCTCAAAAATATTTGGAAAGAGATAATCGGAAATCTGCAAGAAGATGGTGACTATTAACATAATATTCATAAATTTTTCAGGTGTATCTGCTTATCCGGCTTTACTGGTCTGACTTGTGAAGAAACACTTTGAAGTTGATGCAAGATGAAAACTTCTGCTAAATGTGCTGTATTTATGCTGGCCTGATATAATGGAGGGTGAACCAGTGAGATCAGTTGAACATTGTTACATATAAAATGTGACTCAAACTGTTCAAGATTAAGGAATTTAATAATAAAAGTTCCAAGATTCTATGCAGAGAATGTAAATGTACTACATATACTACAGAGAAAGAGCAGATTATATCAAAATGTTATTTTTATACCGTCTTCAGTTCTTGGATGTTTTATATTTGTTTGTAATGTAGCGGTAAAGTTAAGAGCAAGTAACAGTAACCATGCTACACAATGTTAATGTGAGTGAATGGAATTTTGTTGGTTTGCTGCTGGTTTGTATTTTATCAAACACAAGAGAGAAAATGTCCAGATATGGAGTCCATTACTTTGCTACACAGCAGACACTTCAAAGATACATGTATCTAGACAAAAAGCATATCCAGTCAAAAAGTGTTGCATCACAAAATAGCCTGTTCTGTATTTGGTTGTTTGTGGAAGACATGAAAATTCCTGTGTGTAGTAATAGTAGTCCTATGCAGGATGAAATCCTAAATACAAATTTGTTTACATTTGTATACAACTGTTATCATACTTTATGGCAGCTATGTTTTCTTTCTGGTTCATTTATTTCCTTCGCCATTCCATTAATCTAATAGTGCAATACAGAAGATACAGGTTTTTATTTTACATTCCTACATTTTCTAAAAATTGATCAGTTTATAGATATTTTTACAATTTCATTGTTTAATTAAGATTGCACATTCAAGTGAAAAACATTTTCTGTAGTTCAATCTGAACTTTGTCATGAATTCCATTGATAAATTGAAATCAATCTGTACTTAAATGAGTGAAAGTATGTTAGTCCACTTAGTTTTGAAATTTATTGCGTTCATTTATTATGAAGATTCATTTCACAGTTTATAACATTGCCATACAGAGGAGATCAGTATACCACAGCATTTTATAAATATTTTTTATCCCCCATCCCGACCCTGGAGCAGGATTATTGTCTGTGTGTGTGTCACAAATTCTCATCACAATAAGCTGAACCAATTTCAAACTTTTCAAATTTTGTTTACATGAAACCAGACTAAATTCAGTTTTGAAGTGCTGTTACCTCCTTGAATGACCTAAATGTGCTTCTTTGGAATCATGTGGACACCATAATTTTGAGACGTTCAATGAATCAAGATCTCGAGACACGATGATGGACTTAGGTCAGAGATAAGTGAGAATAATCCAGGAGGGGATATGCGAGCTCACAGCTCAGGATGTTGATGCATTCGATTTTGTACATTTGAATTTGTGTCTAGATGTATCATACATAATAAATATTAAACATTATACATGTTTCAACTGAATTATTCTGTCTTTGCTTTTGAATTGCATTTCCTGCATCTGATCAAGTTAAAGGATGCTACTGAAGATAAGAGACAAGCCTTTTGTCGTGTCCGCTAAATTCATCTCTGTCAATATAGATTTTCAGCAGGCTTTCAATCGAGTCCTGTTGGAAAATGACTCACCCAGTTGACCAGGTCTGTGAATCGATATCAGACAGGAGATGCGATATCTATTTACCGCGTTAAGGGCATTCTCATGGCCTCAGATTGTATACCTCCTACGATCAGATATACCCTCTGATTGCACTGGTGTTAAAAACGTGGTGCACAGGATTTGTGCACATGGCTCTCGGCCAATCACCATCCGCTACAAAAGGGAGCTAAGTGGGCTCAGGATTACAAGCGTCTAGTCCGTCATTCATTAGAGAATATCCGCGTCCATAATCCAAAGACCTATTCCATATTCCATATAACAGTATTAGCACCAAATTCAAAAAGACAATCCTAGTATACATGAACATAGGTTTGTTTCCTGCAAGAGAGAAGCGGTCAACAGTTTTCAATGATGCCGGCAAGACATGATGTTCCAAAAATATCAAATCCGTATCGCTGATCAGTATTCTTAATCCATAATATTCGTTGTGAAGTCGTCATCTAAAGAATGATGTATCTGTCACGCTCACAGCTAAACAGAATGTTGTTACGTGTCCTTTGTTCAAATAGATACATATCTAATTATTCATTCTTTTATAAAATACACTGGATGCATTTTCTATCTCTGGTATGCAAATAAACGCTTCCTGCAGGTCCTGTGTCGATTAAAATTGATACAGACTGAATGTGCATGTGTGCCAAGTATCTACACAGTGCACTCAGAGTTTGTTACATGGACAGTTTAGGAGATTACAAACTCTGACAATGGGAGAATGCTTAAAGGGCTGTTCCAGGAAAAAGTACATGGGAGGGGGGGGGGGGAGGTCTGGGGACATTGTTGTTTTATGGTATATGCATGGTGGCTGGTATGCATTCATTTAACATTAGGGAGATATGGTAGGATAGGATAAAAGATATATGGGTGGTTGCGGTCAGGTTTTTCTGGAACAGAGCATATAGTTCATGTATTAAAGACGAAGTGACATGAATTTACGGGATTTCCAATAGCAGCAAATGGGGAAGTGGTCGGCCATTGTTCCATATGCTAACATGTGAAGTCACGTTGAAAAGCGGTATCTCCTGTTACATGAACTATATACCTGGAACAGCCCCAATTTCACACATGCCTCAAAATGTATTCTACAGATAGGGGGGACATTAAGTGCATTGTGCAGTATTTTGTAATGAGAAAAGTTAAAGATGTAATCAGCCTCAAAATGGATGGATTTTATAAACTCTCCCCTGTGCTTTTTTTCAGCAGCGAAGATTACCAAAGCATCATATGTATTATATTTGATGATAGTGGGATCGTCATATACAAAGAATGCAAGAATATCTTGTCAGATAAATTTGTAACTCTGCCCGTTTCGACCGCTTTTCCGTCTCGCAATTGAGAGTGTTGTTTGCGGAGAGGAAAATGACGTCACTACGTGACGTATGAGTGACGTAGTGACGCTCACGAATTTAAATGCTGCACAGCTGCAGCCATGGGATAACGTCATGGCTCGTGCCTGCGGTTCGGTAATGTCGCACAGCATACGTTGGTAGAATGCACCGTGCGTGTATACGCTTGTTGACACGGCCGTGGAAAAATAAACGGCATGCCATGCCGTTTATTTTTAAAGATCAATTCCTTCTATTTTCTCGTGAATGGTAGAAACAAGTTGTTTTTTTGTGGTCAAATGTGTCTCATTTTGTACCTGTTGTAACATATGTCACTTTCGCTGAGTTTGAGAGGCATCGATTTCAGCCCCGATTTGAGGCCGATTACAGCTTTAACTTAAAACACAGGAAGGAAGCAATCAGAGATTGCTCAATTGTATGCCCCCCCCCCCCCTTCCGCTTTAATCCGACACTGCCCCGCCATTATTCTGTTGTTTATTGGTTGGTGGAGGCCTAATTTGGATAATTATAAAAAATCTGTTTGTCACTTTTTTTGCCTCACATAATACATATTCCAAGTATCAACCAACAAGTGATAATACGATGTTTCGATGCAAGATGATCGCCAGGGCTTTCTCCAAATCCGAAAATGTGACCTGGTTATGAGACCTACATTCCTTGGGAGTATATTGTGGTGAAATTATGAAGCGATCAGTGAACTTTGAATTTTGCACCCAATTCACTCTTTTTGGGGCAATTTCATACTTCAGGACCTATGTTGTCTGCTTTGGAATGTAGAATAACATATAATATAGCCATTTTCCTGGTCCAAATCGGTTATGGACCGAGATCCAGCCTGGACAAATAAATATATCCCATTCACTTAGGTTCGATAAACAAAGGGCCATAACTCTTGAAAATATAACCGAAAGCAGAGAAACTTCACGCTGCACACCAATGGGTCACTGACCACATATCATGCAAATTTCATACTTGTCCATACAATATTAACCGAGATCCAGCCCTACAAGTCTCAATTCACAAAGATTTGAAGAAAAAAGGGCCATAACTCTTGAAAATATACGCAAAATGTGGAGCAACTTCACGCTGCACAACTACAGGGCACTGACCACATATCCTGCAAATTTCATAATTGTCGATACAATATTAAGCGAGATCCAGCCCGGACAAGGTCCAATTCACAAAAATTTGAAGAAAAAAGGGCCATAACTCTTGAAAATATACGCGAAACGTGGAGAAACTTCACGCTGCACAACTACAGAGCACTGACAACATATTTTGCAAATTTCATAATTGTCCATACAATATTAACCGAGATCCAGCCCGGACAAGTCCCAATTCACGGAGAATTCAGGAACAAAGGGCCATAACTCTTCAAAATATAAGCGAAACGAGGAGAAACTTTACGCTACACAACTGTGGGGCACTGACCACATTATGCAAATTTCATACTTGTCCATACAATATTAACCAAGATCCAGCCCGGACAAGTCCCATTCACAGAGATTTCAGAAAAAGGGCCATAACTCTTGAAAATTATACCGAAACTCGGAAAAAACTCAACGCTGCACATCTACGAGGCACTCGCCACATTCCATACAAGTTTCAATCCTGTCCATCAAATAGTAACCGAGATATTGCGCGGACAAGAAATTCGGACAGACGGACAAAGCGATCGCTATATGCCCCCCCTCTAGTTAAAGGGGGGGGGGGCATAATTAATGTAAACTCGCATGAATGGTACCAGTGATGCTCTTTGCAGAAGAGAAGATACATAGGTCTGTGATGAAAACAAATGCAGTGGAGCAAATTTGTAAACTTTTTGTATCAATTTTCATCTGCACTTTCCGAGTTTATATGACAATGTATCTTGACATTTTTGCACTGCCTGTTACCAGCAAAGATTTTCAACCCATCAGAAGCCAACATTGGCATTGCTTTTGAGCAATCAAAAGTTCCTGGTCACACCTCTATAGAAATTGACAATTTAAATTTGCGAGTGAGAAAATGAACATCAATGTCAGTGAGATGAAAATAGTTCACGTCAGCTGTTGGGACAATATTCAGGCTATCGAGGCTTGGCAAGACTTCTCTGTAAAAGTTGTAAAAGAACTCGGTTCTCACAGATGAACCAATTCTGGAAGACTGCTTCCTTGATAGAAATACAGACTGGATTTATTAAAACTTATCACAGTAGATTTTATTTCCATGATAGTACACAAATCGACACTCGTAACAGTATTGTCATGTTGAACATTATTAAATTGATTTCCAGATTGAAATATTTTCCAACAAAAAGGAAACCTTAACACGATGATATTTATTGAGAGATATTCAAGATATATCCAGAATGGCTGGGGGTTGTGCCAAAATGATGGTAATTTTACTCGTGTTCAAGTATTTCCTGATTTTCAGCGTCACGAACCAACTTCTATATAAATAAACAAATGGATTAAGTGAATTCCTCTTGCCTTTCTCGAACAGCTTTAAAGCCTGAGATTTTGGCAGAACATTTTGATAACAGATCCAGAATGATCCACAAATAACTACAACAGTTTGTTTTGATCCATGGTTCAGCAGTTCTAACACTTCAATGTACCTACATCAGCTGATCAATGACGATAAATAAACTGATGCCAATCCTTGCAAAATATAATTATTATATGCAAAATCATACCAAAAATTACATTAAATATTCAGTAAAAATACCGTTATGAACATTTGCATTTATGAAAGATAATGATGCATCATTAAAATGGACTTGTTCTTTAGGCGACTAACAGTAACAATGTTTTTTTCACTTACTCCAATACTTCCACATATTGGGATGTGAATCTAATGCATAAATATGCCACAGTCTCGGATAATTGTTCAAACTGTATTTATTAGTTCAGATCTTTAACATCTTGGAGACAATGAAAAAATAAAGTGAATCATTAACTTAAGAATTGCTCCCTTCAGGATTACAATATTGTAGAAACACAAAAACTTCACACTTCAACAACTTTAATTATTTCATGGGTTTTATAAAATCCCATCAGCTGTAAAGTCTAAATAGCGAAATGCAAAGGTTTCGAATGTCACCCTCAAGGTTTTTCAGTTCTATGGTAATGCATGATTGATGGTATAGTCATTTAAATTACAGAGATAAAATAAATGGTGTATGGGTGGTTGGGGTCAGATAAAGTAGTCTAACCCCCCACCCCATCTGCCTTTTTCTGGAACAGCCCTGAGAGAAGGCTGCTCAAATTATCTCCCTTGGATTATGACATCAGTTGTGCTATGCTGTTCTGTGTCTTGCTAGTAGGACAACATGATGTACCCTTCATCATCTTTCCATCCATGCTGTCCAAAAAGCACAATGACATCAAGCACAGCACCAAATCAGAGCAATAATTAGAAAGGTAATGTAGCTTTCTACCATCTGTGGAGCGTGCAAAGCAATGCGAGGGCTAGGACCAAAAATTTACACAAATTGGGGTTGGTTCCGGAGTGAGGGAGTGAATATGATTTAACTTCGCTTACAACACTGGGGTTGGTTCCAAATGTGGACAGCTTTCTGGTCCAAATGTCCATCATTCACGACTGATCAAGCAAATGAAATGCATCAGATTCAGTATACTATAAAACTATATATGAATACTCACAAACCAAAAGCTCAAGCATTTTGGATGAGATTTTTTCTCAATCTGCATTCATCTTCAATTTGTATGCATTTGACAGCAGCCATCTTTCACTCCGGGCTGTTGGGTGACATAACCTTGGATTTTGAGGTCATGAACTATGTCACATGACAGCTCGTAGCTAATGGCAGATGGGCTGTTGGCAAATGCATACGAATTGAAGATGAATGGCGATTTCATATATATATCTCATCCAAAATGCTCCAACTATAGGTTTTTAAGTGTCCATGTCCATTTCGGTCTGGGGGTGTCCATCTTAGTGCTGTTTTGGTGTTTAGTCCGACGCCTAGTCAGTGGCTATATTTATCTGAACTTGTGCGCAAAGTAGAGTAGAATGGTTTTCCACCCTATTGCACTCCAACAATAATTTACTGTCTTATAGGTTAATGAAGGTATGTACAAAGGTCAATCCAAGCTTACATGTATATACAATTACAAATTTACATACAAAAATATGGAAACCATCTGAATAAAACAGCAACCTATGAACAAATATGAAAAAACCATGTACCAATACAATTCTCAGCATATATTAACCAGTCATTTATCAATAAAACAAGTCTGTTGGAAAAATGTAAAATTGAATGCAAAAGAGACAATGCAAGGGGGTAAAAAGAATTCCTGATCAAATGAAAGATAGTTTTAATTATACAAATCTTTCATTCATTCACCCACAGTCACTCTCTAAATCATCTTCACAGACTCAATTTGTCTCTGCTGCATGTGCATCACAAGAACTCCAAGAACCCAAATGATTACGAGTCAATCTTACCGGAATGGTAATTACACAATCTATTGCTTATTGGATTATTTTATGTGAATAAAACAGTTATTATGAATATGGGCATGGAATCCGATTCAGTCATAATAGCACAGGAGACACTAAATGACGTCATTGCCCTCATTACCAATGTGACGTTGCACAAATGGGCACAGGGCCATGGTTTCACATGGACATTAATGAAAAATTGAGATGTTCAGGTTCATAATCAGTCGGGGACAATCTTACAGAAGTTCTACAATTATATCAAATCTTAAAGGAGAAGAAAACATGTGACTAATGAAAGCTCGTGTGAAACACGGGCGAAGAGCATTTCCCCAGATAATTTTGTAACACATAATTTGGTACTCACAGGGCTTTAGATCTCCCCAATTTGGGCACACCCCCTATTAAGGGTGGCAATTTCTTTTAGAATGGAACAGAGGGTGGGGCACCTACCCCTGGAAGATGAGCAATCAGGAATCATCCCTGGTAGAAGTGCCTCTGAGAAGGGATTTCTTCACCAACAGACGAAACCCAGTGTGAGGCAACACCAACTTTGGTTTACGTTTCATGTGCCCACCGACATTAAAAAATTAAATAAAAACACAGGAAAGAAGCTCTGATTGTTTAATTGTATGCCCCCCCCCCCCTTTCCGCTTTAGTCCGACACTGCCTCGCCATTGTGCTGTTCTGTATTGGTCAGTGGAGGCCTAATTTGGATAATTATGAAACTTCTGTTTCAGTCACTTTTTCACCATGCCTCGCATAATACATATTCCAAGTATCAAGTCCAGGGTTCGACATTAACGACTGTCCAGGACAAGTGAATGTCAGTGAATGTCAATTTCGGACAGCCAATTTTTATGTCGTTTTTCATAACAGACTCCTACAACAACTAATTGATTTTTTAAACAATAAAGTTTCACATTACCGGGGCGGTAAATGATTTCTTTTGACAGTCGATTTATTGGTGTAATTTGGCCGGCATGGATCACGCACGCTATATGGTGTCCCTGCCAACAACGTTGGTGGGATAATAGACGTTCACTGATTGGTTAGATGATGTCATGTACTCGCTTTGAGACCAATCGCAATGCGTGTTGCTCGCTCAATCGGAAACACAACAAAAACAAAATGGCGGTAAGACAGCTGTCGTTGTCGAAGTGGTTTTCGTTTGGTGATGAAAGTACTGCATCGAAAAGGAAACTCCTGTCAAAAGAGGCCTACGAGAAAAAGAGTAGGGGAAGACAGTTTGTACAATCATGGACAGAACAATTTGTCGAGTTAAAAGACAACGATGAAGGCATGCTGTGTTCCATATATGTAGAGGCAGGAAATAATTTCCTCTTCGTTCTTGAATGTGGGCAATTTACCTTTCATCTTGGACAGGTAATCTTGCAATCCACCTGCCCGACGGGACAGGTGATCTGAAAAGTTAATGTCAATCCCTGCAGTTGATCGACCAACAAGCAATAATACAATGATTTGATACAAGAGGGTTGCCGGGGCGTTTGCCAAATCTGAAAATGTGACCTGGTTACGCGACCTACATTCCCTGGTGTATATTGTGGTGAAATTATGAAGCGATCAGTGAACTTTGAATTTTGCACCCAATTCACCCTTTTTGAGGTCTGCTATGGAATGTAGAATAAACGTTCCTGTCCAACTCGGTTAATTGGAAATAGGATGATTTTAATTGGTCGATCAAGGCCTAATTTGCATAAATATCACAACTCTGCTTCAGTCACTTTCTTCACCTTGATTTAATTGTATAATGTATATCCCAAGTATCAATCCAGCCTGGACAAATATATAAATCCCACTCACTAAGGTTTGAGGAACAAAGGGCCATAACTCTTGAAAATATAACCAAAACTCGGAATAAACTTTACGCTGCACAACTACGAGGCACTGGCCACATTTCATGCAAGTTTCAATACTGTCCATCAAATATTAAACGAGATATTGCACTGACAATTCAGTTCATTTTGGTGCATCATTACATATCTTCAAAGTCTAAATATTCTGTCAAAATGCACTACAACACACCATTTTACTTGAATTGTAGAGAAGAAAAGCAACTTGGAGTAGGGATGACAATTTCATTCTGTATATTTCGCCAATAGTTATAGCATCTTTAGCAGTGAACAAAGTTACAAACAGCTTCATACGCACAGTATATATAAAAGGCATAATGTGATCTTAGCCAATACACATTTATGAATAGATAAGGCAGTAAATTATGTCAGTCAGTGAACAAATGTCATGAAGTTTGGATAAGGACTGTCATTTTAAGATAACATAGGTATAATTTTCTTGGCAATCCACATCAGAATTGATGGATACCTGCAAATGTTGTAACTCACATGAGAATACACAATTATGAAACATGCGAGTTACAACATTTGTAGGTTTCCATCAATTCTGATGTGTGCTGCAAAGAAAATTATACCTATATTATCTTAAAGGTGAACTGCAAAGCTTTTAATTTTATCTAAACTGTTGCTTATATACATCTTGTCTTATGTGACATAACTTTTATACGTTTTTGGAGCAAATATAGTTTGCAAAATTGTACTAATAACAATATTTAAGTTATCCTGTTATAAATCCGTCTTGAAAACTTGCATCGCTTGTCTCTCTTGGTTTGTAGAACATTATGACGTTATAGTGGTCCCCTTCAGTCAAGTTTTATTCAAATGTGACGTCATGCTACGTCGGATGAATGAACAGGGACCACTATAACGTCATGACGTTCCAAAAACAACGGGAGGCAAGTGATGACGTTTTTTAAAAGTTCTGGCTCTCGGTATAAGTTTTGACTTCTCATATACCCAAAATAAAACAATAACCCACAGAACTCCTACCACACATAATTGTAACAACTATAGAAGTTCTTGTTTTATGACATTTTAACAGAACATTGGAAAGCTTTTCAGTTCACCTTTAAAATGACAGTCCTTATCCAAACTTCATGACATGTATAAATATTCAATGTAGGTACATACCCACTATATCACCATACTTTATTCATTTGTGTAAAGTTTACGAAGTTCTTGCCAAATAAGCAGATTATGTATTGTTTTCATCAATTAGAGTGTGTATTGTATCACCTGAATTACACCATTTATAGATCTCTGTCAGGTTATGGCTTAACATTTAACAATTTCTGAAAATGGCATTTTAATATCCGTCCAACTTGACATAATTTACTGTCTTACCTATTCATAAGTGTGTATTGGCTAATCTTTCTACTTTTTCAGTTCAAAAAATAATTATCAACAGTTGTAACTATGCTGTCAAAATGCAACGGTATGTGCAATTTCACATCTCGAGTTTCAAATAAATTCTGGGGACCTCCACATAAAACAAAAAAATTGAGCATTATAAACAGAGTGATAATTTGTGATTTTATTCAAACTAAAGTCATGAGAATTTCATATATAAAAAAAAAATGGCCATCTGGCTTACAAGGGATGTGAATTATAACACTGGGAATGTTACATTTATGTTCAGCAAAATAGAATTACTTTTCCCTGACTAATTAGCAGATTTCCATTTTTGTGAAAACAAAATCTTATTTTGAGATGCAAAAATGGGTCTCCATGATTCGCCAACACCACCAAAATCTTGTAAGTCCTTTGCCAATCTTGCAAGATCATTATACCCAAATTTCACGAAAATCAAACACATTGTTCAGAAGATATGATGTTACACATGTTTACCTGCATTCATGTCTATTGCACCACCCAGTGAAGACCTCACCGAAGTTAAGCAGCGTTGAGCTCGGTCAATACTTGGATGGGTGACCGGGTGCTGTACTGGCTGGGCTGATCAGTGTCCAGAATAATAGGAACTGTGGACACTCTCATGTTCTGGCACATGTAGGCACCGTCGTGATATGACTGAAACAATGTTGAAAACGACGTTAAATCCTACTCACTCACTCACTCACCCAGTGAAGACCAAATACCATGAAAAACAAGCAGGTGAAATCTAAAGCCCTAGGGAGATGGCACATAAGAGTTCAGTGGAAAAACTTTAATCATGATAATGGTTATGGAGGTTTTGACGTTTTGACGGCGGCGGATCCGGCGAAGCCGTTTCTCATGAAAACATAAGAGCATCCACTTTGTGGAAATGCTCTAATGAGTACAGTGAATGAAAGATCTATCTCCCCTGTATCCAAAGAATGTAAGCAAATATTTTCTGCGATTATTTCTACTCGATTAAATCGGCGTTCAACCTGCGCGTCGTCTCTCAAGCGTGCCGCCATTTAAGCATGTCACCCAGGGTTAATACAATACCTCTCTTAGCTGTGCTTGTTGCTCCCGCTTCTCCGGTCTGGCAAGTGTTGACAGTCGTTTCGGTTCAGGAGCCTGACAATGTACAAACTCGGTAGGCACAGCATCATCTTTCAGCAATGCCACACACTGCGGCATGATGCCCGTGTATTTGCGGAATATTGGCACACTACCACTATCAGATTATAACAGTATACAAAATATAAACCTGCAGTCCTGAGAGCTTCTAATACTTTAACTTACAGGGCAGAAGTGAGTATGAGCCCGGCTGACGTAACACAGCGATGTGCACAATATGTTTTCGGTATTTCTGATTGGTTAAAATAGACACAAGCCCTTGTAATGGTGGCACTTATGAATCTGTTCACAGGCTCCAGTTTTTGATGTTTCGATATGAATAGACCGGCGGTAAAAATCGCAAAAAATATTTGCTTACATTTTTGGATACGGGGGAGATAGATGTTTTTTTCTCCTTTAACTGTTCACAAATTAATATTTTTACCAATAGTGAAGTCACAGAGAGATCATTCATTTAACACAGAGCTTTACTGTGTTTAACAACATTCATGCCTACAGTAAATGTGGTATATTCCTAAAACTTACATACAGGATACAAGATACATGTATTATGTATCAGCTTCGATATATACATATATTTCTGCATCCCCCATTTCCCCCTCAATTTTGTATATTTCTTCCGGAAAAGTCAAGGAGATATCACTCAAGGCCACATAGTTTTTGTTTACTGTGCAAATAGAATATATAATGTCATTAAGTTACTTTGCTGATGTAATGTTGACAATAACATTTATGGCCCAATCCAATCTTCTGAGGGTAACCTTGCTATGTTTGCATTAGATGATCATGTTATCTTCCTGCTGCTCGACTTTTTGTGGCATTTCCTTCCACAAACATGTTGTGGTCAAATGGGCACCACAATGGGCACCACAACTTCTCATGTTATGAGTTATTGCTACATGTACTAGTTGATAACATGGCTAAGTTTTATAACTTCTGTAGGTTGGTCCCCTGACTGTTAATGACTTCAGAAAACTGTCATACTCAATATTTTTGAAGATATAACTGTCCTGGTATTAAGGTGGCTCCCTGGTAACAAGAATGGCTGTTCTGCGCAGCTTTTTGCGCATAGCAATTACCTCCCTTGTAATCGTACTCTTGTGCGCGAATGGATAGAATGAGATGCTGTGACATGCTGCGTTTACTAAGCATCCCTTGTGACGTCATGTCGTCGAATGGCAAACTCTTTGTTGGCGTGGCATTTGTCGACGTCATGACGTTGCATTGTTGCGACTTCATGCAAAATGGCGGGAAAAATTGTGGGAGTAAATTGATTCGGAGCCCTATTCATGCCCTTTTTTGGATGGCGACCTACCTCATATTTGAGTTATTAAAAAACTACATACTTCAAGGAATACATAGTAAAAAAATGAGAAAATTAACATGACTTTTGAATATTCTGAAAACAATCATGTCTCAAGTACTGGGTGTTTTACATAGTAATCACATTGTACTAATTTGCCACAGGTACACGTTATACAAGCTGAAAACTAGAAAAAAGTAATACGCTATGCCCCAATTTTTATATCATTTTCTGATATAGGATGAACTTCCTGAGCTATACAAAAAATATGGGAAAAATGACATGACTTTGCATCTAAACCAGGGAGCCACCTTAACAGGGGGAAAGGAGGGGTACAAAGTTGAGATTTTTTCCATGGCACTCTAGGTTGAATTTGTTGTGTACCTAACATGCAATATTGGATGCTACTTAAAAAAACATTTAAAGAAAAATATTTCATATCACTATTACGTATCTTCTTTTGCATTGATAGTACAGCTCCTTAACCATTTCAGTATAGTGTATCTGCTGCAATATTAGTATATATGTTTTGTTTATCTTTAGAAGAATCACACAACACCTTGCCCTCTAACTACAACTGCACCTCAGGCAATTTGATAATCAGAACTTTGGATATTTCAATCAGGCTACATGAAACCAAGATGAAAACATTGCACACTGATTTATCTTTCAGTCCTTGTTCCTTGAACAGACACAAATGAAAACCTAACTTGTCTGATTAATAATAAACTGCATGTCTTCATGATATTTAAAAACATTTTGTCCTCATTAAGGAATAAATGCAATGTTTGCCATATTACCAAGATTATGCATATTCATGTTATCCACTAGAGTACAGACAATTATTCACATTTAAATTAACTGTTGTTTGAACAATAAACATCATTTATCAGATAATTATCTCCAAAAAAATCACATCAATCAGATATAGGACAGTTCATCATAGGACTCCTACATGTACAATATAATGACATTGTTTGTCCTACACCTTGTATGTATTTTACAATCATGATTTCATGATTTCTTATTCAATTCAGCTATTTTCAGCTATCATTAAAACCCTGTTGACATAAATGTTACAGTGGGTACATGTATTATCATTCAGTTAAAATATCACTGAATTAATCTCTTCTCTGCATAAATATCATCCGGTAGTTAAGATCCAAACTCCTTAGTTTCCGGGGTGATCTTCTTGAATTCATATGCTCCTCTCCCATCCATATGAAGATAGTACTGTCAGAATAGAAAATGAAATGTGTTATAGACACTGGAATGATGCAAGAAAGGAATAGGATATTTTACACTCATTATACACTCAAGTTCATTAAAAAAAATTCCCGCTACTTTCACACTGTCAAATCTTTCCACAATTCTTCCACATTCAATGGGGTACCGGTAATCATGTCAAAGAAACTAGAATCCACTGCGGTGTATTATGAAGGAAGACTTTTCAATAAAAATAAATTAAATTCAGAAAAGACATATATGGGTTTAACAATGATTTTAACAACTAGCACTGCCCAACAACAAGAAGCATTTCTGTTTTGACATTTTGAAAAATTATGCAATTGGATCATTCGGCAATTTCAATGCATAAGGCCATACAACTTTGATTAATTGTTTCTCAGGGTCTCATATTTTCAAAAGGATGTGGGCGGCAGTTATTTTATTATTTATTTTAAATATTTCAACAGATGCGGGCAGATTTTTTTATACATTTTTTTCATATTTGCTTTTAAACTAAGGTAGCATTATTAATGTTGCTTTCTAATGGACTGCAGGAAGACAAAAACGACTAACCAGATTGAGAGATCCACACTTTCACCAAAAGAAACCCCTACCATACTAGGGATCCAGTTCATTTTTCCCAAAGAAAGAAAAGTTCATTTGCAAGGTTTTCGGTCAGTTCATTGAACATATTCAGCAACATACTACTCGCATCCACCTGTAGAATGATCCACTGTAGAATGATACTGAGGGAGAGGCTTGTTTTCTCAAAAATGTATGTGGATACAAACATAGTAACTTTTACAAATTGACAATGTAATTTCTTCCAGGAAACGACAGGTTCATACTATTAATGTAGTGATCCGTCTCCGCTCTATTAGCGATCTTACATTTCCTAATAAAGGGAGCTAAGAACCATGTGCAAATTGAGCAAGGTGGAACACATTTGCGCATATGCAGAGTCTTTCACTGTCGCGACCAACAGATAGCAAATATCTTGAACAAGCGTTCTGAGAACATCTCGCCTTGCGGGGTCATCCGCCGAAGGTGCAGCAGTATTGAAAGCATACATGTAGAGCAAACAATAAGGTCTGGAATGGGGAGGGAGGGAATTTGGCTTAATGTCACACTTAAGTTTGTTTCACTCATATGGTGACAGTCAGTTTGGTTGGTGGAGGAAGCCGGAGTACCCGGAGAGAACCACCGCCCTTCGGCAAGTAACTGACAAACTTTCACACATGGATCAGCTGGGCTCGAACCCGTGCAAACAATAAGGCCTGGAATAGGTGATGTGGTACAGACAATAATGTCTGGAATAGATTATCTGGTACAGACAATAACATCAGTCCCATATGGGATTACTGGCATATAAGTTAATCCCATGTAGGATGGATAGGTCAGTGCTGTCGGATTACTGGTGCATAGGGCAGTCCAGTGTGAGATTACTGCTGGATAGGTCAGTCCCATGTGAGATTACAGCTGGATAGGCCAGTCCTGTCTGGGATTACTGCTGGATAGGTCAGTCTCGTGATTTATTACTGATGGATAGACCAGTCCCCTGTGGGATTACTGCTGGATAGTCCAGTCCCAAGTGGGATTACTGCTGGATAGGCCAGTCCTGTCTGGGATTACTGCTGGGTAGATGAGTCTCATATGGGATTAATGCTGGATAGGACAGTCCAGTGTGGGACTACTGCTGCATAGGCAGTCCAGTGTGGGGTTACTGTTGCATACAGCAATCCTGTGTGGGATTACGGCTGGGAGGCCAGTCCCATGTGGGGTTACTGCTGGATAGGCTAAACCTGTGTGGGATTACAGTGGGATAGGTCAGTTCCATGTAGGATTATGGCTGGATAGGTCAGTGCCATGTGGGATTAGTGCTGCATATTGCAGTCCAGTGTCATATTACTTCTGGATAGGTCAGTCTCGTGTGAGATTACTGCTGCATAGGCCAGTCTCGTGTGGAATTACTGCTGGATAGGCCAGTCCCATGTGGGATTACTGCTGGATAGGCCAGTCCAGTCTAGGATTACTGCTGGATAGGTCAGTCCCGTGTGGCATTACTGCTGGATAGGCCAGTGCCATTTGGGATTACTGCTGGATAGGTCAGTCCTGTGTAAGATTACTGCTGGATAGGCCAGTCCAAAATGGGATTACTGCTGTATAGACCAATCTGGTCTGGGATTACTGCTGGATAGTTGAGTTTCGTATGGGATTACTGCTGGATAGGTCAGTCCCGTGTGGCATTACTGCTGGATAGGCCAGTGCCATTTGGGAATAAGGCTGGATAGGTCAGTCCCGTGTGGGATTACTGCGGGAGACCTGTGGCCTAGGAAAACATGAAACATGTCCACCAAGTTTTATAATCATCCCACGAAAGGTTCAACAAACTTTCCATGTATGGGATTAATGCTGGATAGGACAGTCCAGTGTGGGGCATGTGGGGTTACTGCTGGATAGACTAAACCTGTGTGGGATTACAGTGGGATAGGTCAGTTCCATGTAGGATTATGGCTGGATAGGTCAGTGCCATGTGGGATTAGTGCTGCATATTGCAGTCCAGTGTCATATTACTTTTGGATAGGTCAGTCCCGTGTGAGATTACTGCTGCATAGGCCAGTCCCGTGTGGAATTACTGCTGGATAGGCCAGTCCCATGTGGGATTACTGCTGGATAGGCCAGTCCAGTCTGGGATTACTGCTGGATAGGTCAGTCCCGTGTGGCATTACTGCTGGATACATGTAGGCCAGTGCCATTTGGGATTACTGCTGGATAGGTCAGTCCTGTGTGAGATTACTGCTGGATAGGCCAGTCCCAAATGGCACACGAAAAGTTCAACAAACTTTCCATGTACAGATCTACATGTAAATGTTTGACCAACAAATACCTTACAAAAAGTCTAAACTACAATAATTAGGACCAAAATTCATATTTAATGTCATATCTCTTAAATAGCACATGCATATCCTCGAATCACATTGAACTTGGGTAGCAAGTGTCAAACTCATCCAATGAAAACTGACAGCTTCAGTAAGCTTTCTATGTACAGGTGTACATGTTTTTATTGGCAGATTACTTAGACAAAACCCTCAAAATTTGAACAAAAATTAATATTTCATCTGAAAAATAGCACACGTACATCCTCCAATCATAAGAAACATGTGTACCAAGTTTCGTAATCATCCAATGGGAGCTGACAACTGCAGCAAACTTACCATGTACATGTACATGTATACATATAGAGGCCTACATGTACAATTCACCTTGCCATAATTTGGAGAAAAATTAATATTTCTTCTCAAAAATAGCACAGGTACATCCTCTAATCATAAGAAACATGTGTACCAAGTTTCATAATCATCCAATGACAGCTGACAACTGCAACAAACTTTCTATTACAGATGTACATGTGCACTTCAGCTAAACGCAAAGCTCTATCATAGGGATTTTAACATTGGAGCACCCCAGGGGTAGTATCCCCAGGTGGCATACCCACCCCCCATATTTTTTTTATTTTTTTAATATTATTTCTAATTTTTCTAGATTTTTTTTTAATTTGCTAAACCAAAAACCTTATCATTTCCAGGCAGGGGACACCGACACCGACGACGACATCCTCTCTCCCCCTCTCCCAATATCTCCCCTTTACTTCGTAAGGCGAGATAAAAAGGGTTCAGTGGTAAGGAAAATGTCCATGTGAAACAAGACATTAACTTTGTATAACCTAGTGAGAAATCCTCCAATAAAGTCATTAAAAATGTCACATACACTCATTGATCAGATTCACTAATGTTTGACTGTTCAACTATTCAGACATCTAAATACACAATCCTCACCTCGTGATGTTCCCAGAGTGATTTTCTGTGAGACACTGTGAACAATGTAATTCCCACCTTCAATTGGAAAGAACAACATAAAAATTATCATGTTTAGTGCATATGATTTTCTATTTTAATTTTCTGTCTATGTGCAAAAAGAAAACAGCTGTGATCATGGAACGTGGATCTGTAGGACATGATAAATTCAACATCACAACATTATGCACAGTGATCTAATGAATACATGCAGTGCTTAGTCTTTATAGCAAGAAGATATCAAATAATAACTTGAATCAATGAAACTACTGTTTGTCTCACATTACGATGCAATGGGATTTTCAGCAATACATCAGAGCCAGTTCTTCTCAGAGAAGTGAAAATTTCCCCAGTATCTGTATGTAATTTGTGCATTTTTATTCTGAAACTTGAAGGAAATCTGTTTAGAATCAAAGAAAATCTCCAATGCCTCGCATGTTATTTTCATAGAGCCTAGTCCAACGTCAATGAGCTTTGAAAATAACATGCGAGGTATTGGAGATTTGATTCTGAACAGATTTCCTTCAAATTTTAGAATAAAAATGCACAAATTACATATAGATAATGTGGCGAATTTCACTTCTCTGGGAAGAACTGGCTCCGATATATTGCTTAAACTGATCAACATGTGTTGAATGTTATAATGTATATTTGGATTATCCCCCTTGGCTTACCTCTCTACAGTGTTTGTACATGAAGCTCTCAACATCCACACTGACAGCACTCGTACACTCATCCAGGATAGCAAACTGAGGCTTATGGTAGAAGAGACGCGCCATCTACAATGCAGTACATAAATGGTTCAGTCATAATGGTTCAGCTGATGAAACATATGTCGATAGTTTATCAGAAAGCAATTGTGTTATATATAGTCAAATAATTTAAGGGAAGAAAGTCGGCATATTCGTGGACAACTCACGGAGGAAGAGTTCGGAATGTTATATAAGATACAAAATTTAGCAAGTCCCATAATGCTGGAATACCACTCTTTATTTTTCACATTCTATGCACCTGCAGTTTCTTAATTTATGGTGAAGTGTGATGCATATATAAAGTATATCCACCTAATGTATGCCAGGTTAGCCAGTTCATAACTCCTACGTTGAAGGTGTATAGAATCACTAGGCTGTGAAAACCAGTGGTATTCCAGCATCATCCTCTTAATGTTTCAGGATGTACATCCACCTTCTACCAAAAAGTGCATTATATTGCAATGCTGACCTGATAAATTATTGACCTTAGTATTAAAATATGAAATATATATCGGCCTACAACACAAAATACCAGGGTAGGTCCAGAAAGACATATCATACACAGATGATATAAAGAAATGCATTTGTTGATTTAGGAACATCGTTTTTCATGCCAAGTCTTACATGGTGTTCTGTCATGTTCCCTTACTTACCGCGATTCTTTGTTTCTCTCCTCCACTCAACACATCCATCCAATCCTACAGTGGAAGAAATCGTATGTATTATCATGGAACCGAAAAGTCTTCTTGTCAATGCAACAAATATGGCAATACTATTGTGAGGCACATACAGAGGTTTGGGTCCGATCCCCTGGGAGTGGTCACTGACTCAATAGTTCTGATGTTAAGTCCTCATAATATATAGGGTCGGATGGTTTGTACTTTAGGAACTAAAGACAGGAGCACAGAGCCCTGGGGACCCATTCCCAGTCATAATGGCTGTATCATGTTCTGGGTCTGGGAAGATAGAGCTTATTATTTTATGAGGTGTGTGATCCATTGTTAGGAGATGGGGTTTAGAGTCGGAGGTTGGGAACCTATCCCTGGAGATAATGTCTCTGTTTCGGGGAGAGGCCTATGAAGATAAGGGGTCATCATGATAAGGGGTCGAGACATTTTCTTCAAACAGCTGTGAACACCGAAGTCTATGCCCTCATACTTCCCCACACTTCATGTACTTTACAAAGGTAAACTGAAACTGTACATTTATAGCTTAAGTACACAGTCCCTGAGAAACATATCGAGATATAGGTAAAAGTTCGGATAATAAATGAATTATGGAAAATTTACATATTTTGACAATAAGATTTCAGAGCAAGCAGATTTAAACAAAAAGGTTTGGATAAAAAAAATTTAATCAAAATGTTGCAAGCAGGTGTGACATATGCAGGACTATATGTGTTTAAGTGCATTTAAATAAGGTTGAATAAGACAAATTTACCTGTACAGCATTCCAGCCTTTTTCCCTCTCCAGGATATTTGCCAACTGCACCTGTAAAACAGCACATTGGAAAACGTTGAATTCTATATGAACATTATTTCAAAATCAGTTGGACATGAAGACAATTTCGTTTTCGGCAGTCTAATCTTAGACTCTCAATTTTCTACAAGTATTTCATCCTCCAGTTAATTAATATAGAAGGTCTGCTTTTCATATTTTTATACATGGGCTATTTGAATGCATGACAATACAGTGTATAGACAGAAATTCTTTAGTTAATCACTGTCACACTTCACCATAGTTGTGGTACAGATTGTTACACAAGAAGAAGAAGCTACCCTCTTGAGAATGTCCTCCAGGTCCGTGTCCTTGATCCCTTTGTGTAACTGGTCCTCGTGACTATCGGGGTAGATCACCTGATCCCGCAGGGTACCCACAGTCATATATGGCCGCTATCAAATTAAATATCATGAAAAGAATTTAAACGTAGCATGGAAAGATCTCAATTTAACTGTAATTTTTTTTTCAGATTGAAGTCCCTGTTCAGATAAATTTCTGGAAATATATTCTCATATGATGGGGGCAGAAAGCTTAAAGTACATCATAATGAAATTATATAGATTTATGTCAGATGTACTATTTATGGTCAAATTAAAGGAAGGGGACAAAATAGAACACAAGAGTGAGACTGAGCAAGAGGATAAAGAAACAATGTATTAAATCAGACAATGTGATATCAACCAACCATCTTTTACAATGATGAAAATTAAAGTACAGTGGAACTTGCATAAATCGATCATGCTTGGGACCAGATCATAGCATTGGTTTTGATAGGGTTGTGGTTTATGAAGGTTCAAAATACTTTATAAGTATTGGGGAGTGAGTGAGTGGATAGGGTTTAACGTCGCTTTCAACATTTTTTCAGCTACATGTATATCACGACAGGGAAGGGAGGAGAGGGGCGGGGGTACATACTTGTAACAGAGCAGATCTAATGCTGCCATTTTATAGTGCTATCCCATCGAAATATCATGCCGTAGGCAGACATGACACTCCATTCAGTCACATTATACCGACACCGAGTGAACCAGTCTTTGTTCTATCCTCTTAATGCTGAACGTAAGTGAGGAAGCAACAAGTTCCATTTTTCAAGTCTTAGGTATAACCCGGCCTGGGATCGCACCCAGTACCTATCGCTCACGAGGCCGACGCTCTAACCATTAGACCATCGCAGTGCGGTCTATAAGTATTGGGACCATGGATAATGTCAGTATTTAGAGGTTGGTTGGTTTACCCAGGTGTCAGTAATCACAGGTTTCACTGTGGTAGTTTGTACTGTACAAATAGTGCACACTAACCTGTGGAATGTAGAACAGCTTCCTCTTGTCTGGTTTGGTCAGGGTACCTCCAAATAGTGGCCACAACTACAATCAGAAATTAGAGACAAATTACAAAGGGTCATTCCAGATAATAAACAGGAATACCAATGCTTCCTCTTTGGTAGCTATCCCTCTTACACACAAACTTTAATGAGGTCATGAATACATCGGCGTAATCATTACATAGAAAAGAATCTCTAAATACCAAAAGTTAATTGGTTCAATGATTTATTGGTATGATGGACTGAAATCTTAAATGCAGTGTACAACCTCGTCTTTCAAATGGGTATACATGTATGTGTGGCTTTGTAAGCAAAAGTTGAATAGTCTAAAGATATCGCCGATGAATATGTGAAAATAGAATAGTCAAACTTTCTTCGTAAAAGTACTTCGATCTCAAGACAGCGGTATTTCTACAATTTTATTATTGAACTGAGCAGACTTACCTCCCCTAATATTCTGAACAATGAGCTTTTCCCACAACCATTGGGCCCGCACACTAACACATTTAAACCGGATTTCACCTGGAGTAAAGAATTAAATACAAGGTGAAATCTCAGTAATGTAAACTCTTCATCTACATGTATATGTAACACATATATATCCAAGCAAGTTTGGGTCATGTAAATATTACTATTGTTTCTAATCTAATACTACATACTTCTCTCATGTCTATTATCAGTTTTGAAGGACTGTGACCTTGACCTTTGATCTAAAAAAATAAATATGTCTCTACATCACATGGATAAGGCACCTTTAAAGTTTTTAAATGTTTGCTGAATGTTTGCTTGATAGAATTATATTCAGGGTGATGTGACTTTGACCTTTGACCTAATGACCTCGATATCAATAGCATGAGAGCTAGTTTCCCAATAAACCTTCACTGAACACTTGGAGTGGATTGACCTCATGCTTACAAAGTCATCATGATGGTAACAAAATTTTGTGACACACACATGCATACACACACAGAAACAGTATTACCCTCCCTCCTACATCGATTTTCGAAAGAAAACACACATGGCTTTACCTCGAATGTCATCTCCTTGATGAGGACATCTCCATTAGGAGTCACTAGAGGCACCCGGTCAAACCTTCAAAATAGAACTCAAAATAACCTCTTGATCTTAGCTTCTCGATAAAGTAACTAATACTGTCAGGTATATTAATCTATCGAGGCAATTCATCGTGAACTATTCACACAATTAGAAATGATGTGAAATCTGACAAACTTACTTGATGATGTAATCCTGAAAGTGCATTCTCCCACTGCCTGGTTTTAGCACTAGTTTGTTGTTCTCCAGAGCTGAAAATAAATCCAAACGTAAAGTAGACATGAGGTAGCACCTAAAAGATGCATTCATCCCTCAGTCTTAAAAAGATTATGTTTATATATGGTAACATAGAAACGGTTGAATTAAAACTATGGATTTTGAACATTGGAGATCAGCCTTCACCAAGGTACTGGTATACATGTACCAAATAAGTTCCAAACATTCCGATATAGGCTAACGGCCTGGGCTGGGAAGTATGTATTCATGTAAAGGTTGAGGAAAAAGGACAATAACTCCGAGTTTGGACAGTTAGTACACATTCACAAGGTACTGAACATGAAGTAAGTAAATTTCCAAGTTGTTCAAGAAGTACTACCCTATTTCTTCTCATTTTTCTAACAGCATTTTTTGACGTAGAAGCAGGAAATATCCATCTTTATGTCTACTGAGGCTAAATACTGTGACTGAGCGAGTGAATAGAATTTAACATCGCTTTCAACAATATTTCAGCTATATCGCGACGAATCAACTAAGCACCCCTCAACCAAGTTGCATTCTTGTTACTTTAAAGAGGAAATCTTTGAAGCAGCATGGAACCAGACACCCTCCATCCACCCTATAAACACTGAGGACAGCACACAAGACACAGACAGGACGCTTACATGGTGCAATAAAGACAAGTGATATTACAGTGCTAGACACCACATTATCAAGTTCCTGTTGCTTCTCAGCAAAATGCATTGAAGCAACAGGAACCTGTACCCACCCAACCACTCGCTAAATACAGTGGCATGGCTGTTATTTATCCCAAGGACTGTAAAGATAGCTAGTGAAATCTGTAAAATATTTGCAGAATTTCTCTCCATAGTAGCCTAAATTTAAGTTTTGCCGTCTGAATAATTAGAAGGAATAGGGTAACCCCGAACCAGAATGAACTAGTGTACATGTTGCTGGACACAGGTAAAATGAAATAAATGTGGCACAAATGATTAGGACAAGGTAAAGAACTGTACCAGGCATGCACATCTGAAAGATACTAAGAATATTCCATTCAAAGTTGTCCAAATAGTAACCGAGATACAGACTGGACAAGAAATTCTTGACAGACTAAATAAAGGGTCAGAACTCCCTGGAAAATCATCGAATTTTGCCAAATTTCATCACAATCGACATGTCTGAACTGGAGTTATAACCCTGACATATAATTTATGAGGATTTCCCGATGTTTGGATCTCAGCGACTTTGATATTTGGCCTATAGACCTCAAAATTAATAGGGTTCTTGGTTGCCTCATGGGTAAGGTAGATCCAAACTTTGGTGCCAATCCATAACATGGAACTCGAGATATCACAGACATCAAAAGATTAAGCTGGTGATTTTGGGCTTTGGCAGCCATTTTTGCCCGTTCTAGCAGGTTGCCAGTTTTTGCCCATTTTTCTCCCTTTCTCAGGTTAAGAGATAGGGCTTTCAATCTAGCCTAGAATTTTGCACAGCAACATCCATCCACTTCGATAAATCTTGATAGACATTGTGATTATTTTCAATCAGTAAGAATATAAGAAAAAGTTGGGTTTTTTCATGAATATGTTTCAAAACCAGGGAAAAACTAACCTATGTTTTCTGGTTTATCAAATGGAGCATGGGTCAATCCACTGAATACTGTCTACAGCTAAAAATGCACACAAACCTAGGCCTATAACGTTTTCTTTATATTTTTCTCTTATTGCACAATTATGAATGCAACAACACACATTATTCAAAAAGTCAATTACATGTACTTCGATTCACCACCAGCAGACATCCTTGACAATGAAAAATAAAGGGGGCGGGGTGGGTGGTGAGTGAGTCTCATAGGCTCAAAGCCACAAGCCCACTGGCAGTTCATTGTTACAGACAATATTCCTGTCCTGTCCTATCCTAGGCCACTGTGTTTGACTGTGTGAAGTCTTAGTATAAGCAAACGAATGTAATGATCATAATCCAAATGTGCCAGACCTAGCTATCAGAAACCCTGCAAACAGTGGCTGATAAGCTTCATGCCTTCACTGGTATATTAACCCGAAAAAGTCTGATCATCACCATTGAATCTTAAAGCAGATAATCTCCCTGTTACTAGACAGTTCATCACAAAGGTAGTTGCTGCATGCAAAACCACACACCTGCAGGTCTTATCTATAATTCAGCTCATAGCTGTGTTTCTGTAAGCCTTCGTCCTCGACTGTACAGAGTGACGAGGTACTTAAGAGGGCATGGTGTACAACCCAGACAGTTTTAATCTGTGTGATTCAAATCTTCCAAGTAAGTAACTATTGGCTGCAGAGCTTACACTAGTACAGCTAAGGCATGCGATATATGTATATGGTCTGCAATGGAGGGTATTACCAGGGTTAATTACTTACCCTTGTCGTGGTCTGTCTGCACCATGGTCCTCTCATAATGGCCTCTGTTTAAGTCATTCAGTACAGTGATTAATTCCGTCACCCGGGCAGTGAACCTATACAGACAGAAAATAACACAACAGAAATATATTAGCATACACTTGACATGGTTATGTATGGGTGCAATATTTACTAATCATCTCTCTATAAACATCTTCCACTATCAGCAATAAGCCGGGTCCAAAGCTGAAAACCGAATCAGCAGATTGTAGTTTGGGTTTCACGCCACTACACTGTTTGTGGTCTGCTTTCCCAACGTCTTTTGTGTTGATTATTGTGAACCATATTTCAGACCTCATTTCCCTTCTGAGAGTTAATCTAAGGGAAGTAACTGCATTTCAAACAATTTATTAGCCTGTGCTCCTCGGAAGAGAGCTCTCAGTGTCTAATTTTTCAGCTTGTTACAGGTATGAATACGTACCCAGCCAGTCTGGTCATCTCCCTGCCAGCCAGCACAATTCTCCCTATTGCCTCTGCCATCTTCACCAACATTCTACCACTCCTATAGTAGTCCTACATAACAGACACAATTATCATCTTTATAAGTTACCGTATGTTTTAATAATCACTTCCTCAATCTTTTCAAAGAGATGTACTGCAGTAGAGAGCATAAAGCTGAATGGTTTCAATCACTAATAAAACCCCCTTTCAGCTCAACTAAATAGAAAACTCTGCTGGCTCAAGCAATGCTACATGTAGCACAAATTATACACATTCCCATAGCTAAGCATAGGAATCTGCGGCACTGTTCATTAATAAAGAGTACAATGTCAAACGAATGTTAGCATTCCTGATGCAACATCACAATACAGAGCAACTCTGAATATAGTCCAAGCTTCCTCCAAGCTTTCTGCCAAAGACGGTTAACTTGGAAGATGGCTGGGGCTGTGGTTAGAGATTTTTCATGTGGCAGTGCAGGTACCCGTATAAACAAATTCAAAATCATTTGATCAATCTACTGCACAGGTTGTGTAACGTGATAATTTGACCCTAAATGCCATACTATCGGGGATGGTATGATTTTTTTTTCTCCTGAAGGAACTAGGTCAGACAGCTAGATTTTGAAAAAGTGAAATAAAAGTAGCTGTATTTGTTTAGAAAACAACAAAACTTGTGGAAAGTGGTCAGAACATGGAGGGGAATTATTTAGTAATCCATTGATATGCGGAACCGTAAGTCTGATAAAGCTGCCGAATAATTTTTAACCATTTTTTTTTATCAGGATATGGGTACCTGCGCTGCCCAACGGTTGTGCCAAAATTCGGTTTTTGAGGCGATAAATCTCTAACCCCAGCCAAAATAATCTGTTAGCCAACCAGCATTAGAATTAGAGAAAGCTTGTACCTTGATAAATCAAGAACCCTGTCAAAACTGACACTATAATCTGGTCCCAAGCATGGTCAGTATACACAGGTTAACTGACACTATAATCTGGTCCCAAGCATGGCCAGTATACACAGGTTAACTGACACTATAATCTGGTCCCAAGCATGGCCAGTATACACAGGCTAACAGACACTATAACCTGGTCTCGAACATGGTCCGTATACACAGGTTAACTGACACTATAATCTGGTCTCAAGCATGGCCAGTATACGCAGGTTAACTGACACTATAATCTGGTCCCAAGCATGGCCAGTATACACAGGTTAACTGACACTATAATCTGGTCCCAAGCATGGCCAGTATACACAGGTTAACTGACACTATAATCTGGTCCCCAGCATGGCCAGTATACGCAGGTTAATGGACACTATAATCTGGTCCCAAGCATGGCCAGTATACACAGGTTAACTGACACTATAATCTGGTCCCCAGCATGGCCAGTATACGCAGGTTAATGGACACTATAATCTGGTCCCAAGCATGGCCAGTATACACAGGTTAACTGACCCTATAATCTGGTCCCAAGCATGGCCAGTATACACAGGTTAACTGACACTATAATCTGGTCCCAAGCATGGCCAGTATACACAGGTTAACTGACACTATAATCTGGTCTCAAGCATGGCCAGTATACACAGGTTAACTGACACTATAATCTGGTCCCAAGCATGGCCAGTATACACAGATTAACTGACACTATAACCTGGTACCAAGCATGGCCAGTATACACAGGTTTCATTGTATTCATTTACTTTCATATGCCTTATTGAGTGTTTGATATCGTGACTCATTTTAAAGATTGTAACGTATGGAATTCATTTCCCACATTGAGATCTACCTCACTGTCATGACAAGAAAAATATATTTGTTACCTCTGTACGAACGAAAAATATATATAATGGATGTATAAGGAATTGTATACCTACTTCCAACCTTTCACTGTGTGTACTGTTGAGGAATTTGGGTGTAGCCAGGTTAAGGAATGGACGGCTTACTACCAGATACCCAACCACTGTGGCAACATCTGTACATGATATCATGGAGAAAGTTAGTTCATACCAGTGACCTTACAGTTTATACCCTACTTCTTCTAATTATTCAGACGGCAAAAGTTAACTTCAGGCATCTGCAGAGAGAAATTCTGCTAACATTCTACAAGTTTTAATAGCTGTCTTCACTTTTGGGGATAAATAACAATCCATACCATAGTATTGAGCCTTAGTTGACATAAAGATATTTTTTGCTGTTCGAAAAATTAGAAAAAATAGGATAAAATTCATTTTCTTATTATTAGTTTATTTTTTTTCTTATTTCATACCATATTAGGAAATACTCTCATGAACATTTGTAAAAATAAATAATGGTTAAATAAAAGGAAATAATAGTATTTTCATTGAGCTTTGATAATTTATGTCCAATGTTCATTTCCTGTATACAAATTATGAAATTATACCATTATTAGAACATCCCATACTCAGTCCATACTGTCAGAAGCATTTCTCAGTTTGTACAGACAGATAGAAAAGAATATGGTAATAATAGTGTCATGTCTCTTCACTTGTGAGTAAACGTCATGGTAAAAAGAGATGTACTTACACTTAGCCACAATATTGTCTAGTATACCCATCTGTAGCCGGAAGAATACAAAGTTTTCTATATGAATGACCTGGAAAAGGAAGAAAATGTCTGTACCGTTTAGTTGGGATAAAGAACAACCAAAAATGACTTTTGTCAATTTGTAAGCAGAAACCCTACTCTTTGCCTCTATGCATTGTACGTACCCAGAACATTTATGTTTCCAAAACTGATCCTACACATCACGCAGACACTACTCTTTGAGTGGTCAATTTGTGCTTCATTGTACAGATAAGAGTGAAGGAAGATAAAGAGACTGTCAGGTAAGGAAGATAATCACATCCTGTCAGGTAAGGAAGATAAGCGCATCCTGTCAGGTAAGGAAGATAAAGACACGCTGTCAAGTAAGGAAAATAATGACACCCTGTCAGGTGAGGAAGATAACGACATCCTGTCAGGTAAAGAAGATAAACACACCCTGTCAGGTAAGGAAGATAAACACACCCTGTCAGGTAAGGAAGATAAACACACCCTGTCAGGTAAGGGAGATAAACACACCCTGTCAGGTAAGGAAGATAAAAACACCCTGACAGGTAAGGAAGATAAACACACCCTGTCTGGTAAGGAAGACAAACACACCATGTCAGGTAAGGAAGATAAACACACCCTGTCAGGTAAGGAAGATAAAAACACGCTGTCAAGTAAGGAAAATAATGACACCCTGTCAGGTGAGGAAGATAATCGCATCCTGTCAGGTAAGGAAGATAAGCGCATCCTGTCAGGTAAGGAAGATAAAGACACGCTGTCAAGTAAGGAAAATAATGACACCCGGTCAGGTGAGGAAGATAACGACATCCTGTCAGGTAAGGAAGATAAACACACCCTGTCAGGTAAGGAAGATAAACACACCCTGTCAGGTAAGGAAGATAAACACACCCTGTCAGGTAAGGAAGATAAACACACCCTGTCAGGTAAGGAAGTTAAAAACACACGGACAGGTAAGGAAGATAAACACACCCCGTCTGGTAAGGAAGACAAACACATCATGTCAGGCAAGGAAGTTAAAGACTTCCTGTCAGGTAAGGAAGATAACGACACCCTGTCAGGTAAGGAAGATAACGACACCCTGTCATGCCAGTGTAAACATAGATACAGAACTTATGTTCAATGCAACACAATTTACATGTATATTATTTTTCACATGGCCTAGAAGCAAGCCTTTCCTCAAACTGTTTATGGTTTGAAAATTTGTGCTTGTACTTCATTGTACAGATAGAGTGAAGGAAGACAAAGAGACCCTGTCAGGTAAGGAAGATAATCGCACCCTGTCAGGTAAGGAAGATAAAGATACGCTGTCAAGTAAGGAAAATAATGACACCCTGTGAGGTGAGGAAGATAAACACACCCTGTCAGGTAAGGAAGATAAACACACCCTGTCAGGTAAGGAAGATAAACACACCCTGTCAGGTAAGGAAGATAAACACACCCTGTCAGGTAAGGAAGATAAAAACACCCTGACAGGTAAGGAAGATAAACACACCATGTCAGGTAAGGAAGATAAACACACCCTGTCAGGTAAGGAAGATAAAAACACGCTGTCAAGTAAGGAAAATAATGACACCCTGTCAGGTGAGGAAGATAACAACATCCTGTCAGGTGAGGAAGATAACAACATCCTGTCAGGTAAGGAAGATAAACACACCCTGTCAGGTAAGGAAGATAAACACACCCTGTCAGGTAAGGAAGATAAACACACCCTGTCAGGTAAGGAAGATAAACACACCCTGTCAGGTAAGGAAGTTAAAAACACACTGACAGGTAAGGAAGATAAACACACCCTGTCTGGTAAGGAAGACAAACACACCATGTCAGGCAAGGAAATTAAAGACTTCCTGTCAGGTAAGGAAGATAACGACACCCTGTCAGGTAAGGAAGATAACGACACCCTGTCAGGTAAGGAAGATACGACACCCTGTCATGCCAGTGTCAATATAGATACAGAACTTATGTTCAATGCGACACAATTTACATGTATATTATTTTTCACATGGCCTAGAAGCAAGCCTTTTCTCGAACTGTTTATGGTTTGAAAACTTGTACTTTGTGTGAATTGGGTTCCATAAAAAGAGAGTAAAGAATTTGGAGACCAAACTTACCAATTTTCTAAAACATGAGTTGATAACATGATGCTCCTTTTCATTTCCCTGGTAAAATGCTATTTCTTCACTGAAAAGAGTAGAGTTAAAAGAGACATTATCACATGAACACGGTGTGCAGTCTTCATATATATTTCTTTTATTGAGGGATTAGGCCTTGTGATCTCAAACAATCAAAACATCTACTACTAGAAATGAAGGATATATTCAAATATAGAGATCCCTTGCAACTTTACCCATTTGAGCAATCAGATTTATCTCTGAGAGCTCATGTCAATAAAAGAAGTTAGGCCACAACAGTTTTATTTTTTGTTTCACAGGCGGATTTTTTTTTTCAAGGTTGGAGGCGAGAATAAAAACAACAAGAGCCCAATGGGCTTCAATATACGCCCGTATATCTGGAATTACATTGGTACAAATTTGAAGAATGTTTAATAGCCTTGATTCCAATTGATCTAGCAATTATGAGAATGTAACATATATCACATCTTATATTGAATGATAAACTAAAATGAGCTTAACTCTTGGTAACTAATTGACCTTGAAGCAAGAGCTGAGAGCTCACATATCCCACACTGAAATTGACAATAGTCAAACACAAGAAAATAGTAGTTTTCCTGCAAATGGATTCCTTTCAGACGAGAGAATTTTTCATGAAGGAAGAAGAAAATGATGAAGTAAACCTTTGTTCTTGAGTTAATAAACAGGACGTGTGAAGTTCATAAAGGACTCCTCTCCCCGTTAAATTAGTACATGTATGGTTTTCATTTCACAACAGTTTAACTAAATGAAGCGTTTCAAACATAGGAGACAACTCCACAGGACAATACCATATAAATGCAGGGGAAAGAACTTTGAATATTCCAACAATATTCCAACACATTTAGTCAGCTAAGCTTGATTCAATTTTGGGGGACTGCAACCTAGATCTTTGACAAATTGATCTCATATGTATGGCTCCACTTTGCCATGCGAGTAAGGTATATTCAAAGTTTGGTACCAATCCATACCTTGAAACTAGAGCTATCGCATGGACAACAAATGTTAATGGATGAATGGACAGAACGCAACATCGCATTACACGACCTCGTCTTCGACAGGCATATGAAAATGTGACTTTTAATGATTTCTTGATTTTGGGGTCACAGTGACCTTGACCTTTGACCTTGACCTCAATTTTGGTACACAACACATTGTCTTCCCTCAATCTATCAATGCACACAAAAAAATCATGATTTTTAATGATTTCCTGATTTTGGGGTCACAGCGACCTTGACCTTTGACCTTGGCCTAAATTTTGGTACATGACAAACCGTCTCCCCTCAATTTCTCAATGGACACAAAAAATCATGATTTTTAACAATTTCACGATTTTGGGGTCACAGTGACCTTGATATTTGACCTTCACCTATATTTTGGTATGTGACACATTGTGTCCCCCTAATGTATCTACTGACACAAAAAATGTTATTTTTAATAATTTCCTAATTTTGGGGCCAGTGACCTTTGACCTTGACCTAATTTTTGGTATGTATCACTTCATTTCCGCCTATTGAATCCACTCACAAAAAATTAGAAATTTTTAACGATTTCCTGATTTTTCGATCACACTGACCTTTGACCTCTGACCTTGACCTACATTTAATATGCAACACATCATCCCCCCCTAGGGCATCCACTCACCAAAAATTAGAACTGTAGATAGAAAACTGTCAACGATCAATGATTTTCTGATTTTTGGCAACAGTGACCTTTGACCTCTGACCTCAACCTCAATTTTGGTACGCGACACATCGTCTCCACCTGGCGTATCCACTCACAATAAATTGCAACTGTGGATAGAAAACGTTCACAGATATAGACCGGACACGAACACTTAAGTGATTTCCTGTTTTTTAGGCCAGTGACCTTTGACCTGTGACCTCGACCTTCATTTTGGTACGCGACACATCGTCTCCTCGTAGGGTATCCACTCACCAAAAATTGGAGCTGTGGATAGGAAACTGTCCCAGATATAGACCGGACACGAGAACCGGACAGACGGACAGACGGACGGAAACCGCCATCACATAATACGTCCGCCTTTTGGGCGGGCGTATAAACTTAAACTCAACGTTTGAAGTTCACACCTTTCTTCTCACAGGTAGATCAGGTCCAGTTTTATTTTCATATTATTGTGCTCGGAGATCTTGAAAAAAAATAAAAATTCATCTGTGAAACAAAAAATAAAATTGGTGTGACCTTTGTCTTAAAGTGATCGTAAGTGATCATTGCAAACAGTGTGAAAAAATATTTATTGTAATTTTTTACAAACTGCAAATAAAGCATGGTATTCTATGGTGGTCTGTTGCAATCATATTTAGGTCCAGTTACGTCACACTGCCTTAATACATATATTTCAAACTGTGTATGCACTTTCCAATGCTTGATTCAAGCTTAAAGTGTGTATACTTTGAGTTTCAACACAGACTCACTGTTCCAGTGTGCATTTTTTCACCAAAATCGGGGAAATTAAATGCAAGATTCAAATTGACTTGACACTTATGAGTTACCATCTCCCCGATTTTGGTGAAACATGCACACTGGAACAGTGAGCCTGTGTTGAAACTCAAAGTATACACACCTTGAGCTTGAATCAAGCATTGGAAAGTGCATACACAGTTTGAAATATATGTATTAAGGCAGTGTGACGTCACTGGAGCTAAATATGATTGCAACAGACCACCATAGAATATCATGCTTTATTTGCAGTTTATTTTGTGTAATAAAATCGTAAAAAATTACAAAAAATAGTTTTCAACACTGTTTACTCGAGGGTTTACGATCACTTTAAAGAAGCAATAATCTTCCTGTCTTGTAACCATACACTGGACTCTGAGAACACTGGAATTGCTGACATCAGTTGACTACAAATGTGAGGTAGACACTGTGATGACAATAAAGAGCCAGATAAAGAAAGTATTACCTGTTTGTTATAAGTCTGGAGTTGACATATCGATATTCTCCCTCCAGTTTCTGTTCTATCACAGTCAGTTTACCTATTGGACGACGTAACCTGCACAAACCAGGGAGAACATTCAGGTATCTTTACGTATATTCATACATCAACTGTTCACATTACAGACCACCCTGCAGCAAGATTTTGAGTAACACTATCATACATGTTATAGCCTAGTCTGCAATTATGAACCTCTCAATAATTTAGTTGAACTGAGAATGGTTTAGTTCAAGATATTTTTTTGTAGGTTATTGCACCTTTACCATTGCAGCTAAGCTGTGCTTGGAGTAAATGAGCTTTCATGACCTCTAGTCTTGTTTGAATCTTCATTTTGGTATTTAAAACATGATGTATATAACATAAATATATTGTTTAAACCATTGACCCCTCATGTATATGACAAAATACAAATGGTTGGAATAAGAAAACCTTTGTATTTGACCTTTGAGCCGAAACCTTTTATTACCTGGAAGGATTCTTCGCGATAGACTGTAATAACTAAACATAGAAATTCATACTCATAAACCACAATACCTGGTTAAAAGAAGCCCCGTACAAGTCAGGTAGGCTAGCATACAAGCTGGACCCTGGTAGAACAGAAAATAAGAGAATTCAGATGCAAGAACAAAACTGAACAATTCTGAATTAATGGGCTCACTTTTCATTGACAAAATTACATGTTCTTATTTTCAGGTTCAATGTATCTGCTTAAACTTTCAACAATCAGAAAAATATGTTCTGCAAAATGTGATAATACTTAGTATTTCTGTATTCCTCAATATTGCAGACATTAAAAATTTATCATAATACAATGGGCGACATATTAAAACTATGGCACACCTGTATTCCTATAGCTCCTGTTAGTCTGTAGGTGTAAAGAACCACATCCAGCATGGGCTGAAATCAGATCATAACACAGGTTATAACATGGTTAACACAAAACTTGCATTCACAATCTTAAAGGCCTAACAAAGTTAATAATTTGGTTCTTGGGCAATCGTGCCTCATTTTCAAATGTATGTCATGCCATTTTTTTGTGTGAAAATGAAATACAATTCCCACATCAGACAATTGAGTTTTTGCAGTAAACATTACTTTCACTCTGTTGTCGCGAGTAAATTATCTCCCCTCACACATTCTAGAACATGATTGGGGATGGGGAGATAATTAACTCACAGACAACAGAGCGGAAGTAAATTGCTCACCAATAGGACATTTAAGTGTTGGTGTCAGTAATAAATGATGAAAAGATACTAAAACAGTGGATAATACACGAAATAATGAATAAATGAACAGCTGTCCACCCACCTCATTTTGAAAAAAACATCCTGAGAATAAGCTCATTATCTTTATTAGGTCTGTGCTATAGGATATTTTTATGCATTTCTTTTTCTTATTTTGAATATCATTAATTAGCTAAATTTCTATCTGACTGACGGTGAGTCAGATTGCACATAAGAAATACAGACAGCACAGTAACATATAAACTGCATTTTGACAGCTTCATGTACTAAATCAATACAGATATATTGAAAATTGGACTGATCATTGGTTTTAGTGAGGATGGTGAAAACTATGTATTGCGACATGGTTTATAATACACTGAAATAATACAGCGTGGCAAGGCTGGGTTCAAATAGCTGTGATATTTAAGAGAAGAACTCACTTTACTAAGATTGGTGTATAGTTCAGCTACAGAATCACAGAACTTCTCCACATCCTGTGTTAACAGCTGGTCTGCATTGGATAATCTGTTATCTAAATTGGACATTTTGTAGTATGTGAAACCCCTGAAAATATATGAAAACATAACTTCTTCGTAAACTGTCCATCAAATGTATACAGAAAACAAGCGCAGGTGTATGCATTCAATCTTTCAAATGCAGATGTACAACACCCTACCTGGTCCATACCTGTAATGATACAACATTGATACAATATGGCAAAGAATTGCCACTTAAGGATGTCCGCTGGTGGTTTTTGACTTTGGCAGCCATTTTGCCTGTTTTTCTATTGGATTATCTCCCTTCCCTAGGTTAAGAGATGGGGATTTCCTTTAAAAGCCTTCTAGCCGAGAATTTTGCACACCAACATCCATCCAATTTGCTAAATTTTGATAGACATTGTAATTATCTGCAAACAGTTAGAATATAAGAACAAGAGCCCAAGGGGCTTCAATATACGCCCGTGTATCTGGAATTACATTGGTCCAAATTTCAAGGTTGTGTAATAGCCTTGATTCCAATTGATCTAGCAATCCAGAGAAAGGTCTACAATTTTGTGCTTCTGAGAATGTAAGATATATCACATCTTATATTGAATGATAAACTAAAATGAGCTAACTCTTGGTAACTAGTTGACCTTGAAGCAAGAGCTGAGAGCTCACATATCCCACACTGAAATCGACAATAGTCAAACACAAGAAAATAGTAGTTTTCCTGCAAATGGAGTCCTTTCAGACAGGTCAGATGAGATAATTTTTCATGAAAGAAGAAGAAACTGATGAAGTAAACCTTTGTTCTTGAGTTAATACACAGGTGTGAAGTTCAATAAATTAGTAAATGTATGGTTTTTATTTCACAACAGTTTAACTAAATGAAGCATTTCAAACATGGGAGACAACTCCACAGGACAATAACAGATACATGCAGGGGGAAAGAACTTTAAATATTCTAACCTAACACATTTAGTCAGCTAAACTTGATTCAGTTTTGGGGGACTGTGATCTTGACCTTGACAAATTGATCTCAAATGTATGGCTCCACTTTGCCATGCGAGTAAGGTATACTCAAAGTTTGGTACCAATCCATACCTTGAAACTAGCCATATCACATAGACAACAAATGTTAATGGATGAATGGACAAAACGCAACATCGCATTACACGACCTCGTCTTCAACAGGCATATGAAAATGTGACTTTTAATGATTTCTTGATTTTGGGGTCACAGTGACCTTGACTTTTGATCTTGTCCTAAATTTTGATACATGACAAATCGTCTTCCCTCAATCTATCAATGGACACAAAAAATCATGATTTTGAAAGATTTCCTGATCTTGGGGTCAAAGTGACCTTGACCTTTGACTGACCTAAATTTTGGTACATGACAAACTGTCTCCCCGTAATTTCTCAATGGAAACAAAAAATCATGATTTTTAACAATTTCACGATTTTGGGGGTCAAAGTGACCTTGACCTCTGACCTTGACCTACATTTTGGTATGTGACACATCGGGTCACCCTAATGTATCTACTGACACAAAAAATGTTATTTTTAATAATTTCCTAATTTTGAGGTCACAGTGACCTTTGACCTTGACCTAAGTTTTGGTATGCGTGACTTCATTTCTGCCTATTGAATCCACTCACCAAAAATTAGTAATTTTTAATGAATTCCTAATTTTTAGGTCACACTGACCTTTGACCTCTGACCTCGACCTACATTTGGTATGCAACACATCGCTCCCCCCTAAGGCATCCACTCACCAAAAATTAGAACTGTAGATAGAAAACTGTCAATGATCAATGATTTCCTGATTTTAGGCAACAGTGACCTTTGACCTCTGACCTCGACCTCAATTTTGGTACGCGACACATCGTCTCCACCTGGCGTATCCACTGACAAAAATTTGCAACTGTGGATAGAAAACGTTCACAGATCTAGACCGGACACGAACACTTCAGTGATTTCCTGTTTTTTAGGCCAGTGACCTTTGACCTCTGACCTCGACCTTCATTTTGGTACGAGACACATCGTCTCCTCATAGGGTATCCACTCATCAAAAATTAGAACTGTGGATAGAAAACTGTCCCAGATATAGACCGGACACGGGGGACGGACAGACGGACAGACAGACAGACGGACGGAAACCGCCATCACATAATACGTCCGCCTTTTGGGCGGGCGTATAAAAAGTTAAATACTATTTATATGATTTTTTCATGAATATGCTTCAAAACTAGGGCTATTCCCTATGCTTTCTGGGTTATCAAATTGAGCATGGGTCAGTCCACTTAACGTTGCCTACAGATAAAAAATGCACACCAACCTATATTTTTTTCTTTGTTTCTCCTCATATTACACAATTATGAATGCAAAAACACATATTATTCAAAAAGTTAATTACTTTGATTTACCACCAGCGGACATCCTTAAAGCGGAAACACATTTGCAGGTGTGTTGTATCCTCTCTCAGCTGAATGAAATAGAACTCAAAACTGGCAGATGTCCACTTTGGCGTGGAACGTCGCTCCATTCTAATACAATTACACTGAAATATCATATTGTGATGTTTTCCAACAATCTTATTGTCAACAGCATCATGACATTAACAAAGGTTGTATGCTTTACACAATGATGAAAGGTGGCGTTACAATAGAAATATCGACTAAAAACAACATATCCAATTGACCAGAGCCGTCTGTCATGCAACTGAGCCAAATACTGAAGTTCTTAGCCTATCTATTTACATGTTACCAGGGCCTGATCCAGGTCATTTTTCAGCCTGTTGTAACAGGTTTGGGCACCCAAATGAAAATATATATATGTATTTTTTATTGCGAATTCCCTCTCTAAACATTCTGAAACCAACAGTAATGCAAGTAATGCTGCTAAATATAAAGTTGTCAGACTATATTTAGGCCATTTAACACTCCCAAAGCGTCCAAGGGTTTCGACAGTTGCACCTTGCGACCTATTTAACTGTAACTTACCACACTCTGCGCTAGACGTCTAGATCAAGCCCTGGTTACCGAGTCACAAAATCATCTCATGGCGCAGTGCATCATGGGATATGATGACCGCCCTAATGTGCACGTATGTAAATGTCAATCCAAATGAAAGCAAGGGTATGCAGGATGTAAAACAAGACATCTTACTTGAGATACTTTTCATACAGGTGATTTGACAGTCTCGTCCTAAACCTTATCTTCAACATATTCAAACCATACTGGAAAAGAAATATGAAAATAAATGAAGTTAAAGGTACAGAATATTGAAATAAGTCTGACAGTGACTTATGACTGAATTTAACAAATTGCAGAGTAATAAATGTAGATTATTACAATAATGCATTCTTAGACATGTTAGAAATGAGAACTAATGTAGCTTACTAAATATGTAACAATGAACAAAATCAGAGAATATCCCATTACAATTCTTACATGATCATGACTAAACGATCACCGCAAAGTAACAGACCAAAACTTGAATGACCACCCATATACAGTAAACATTCATTTGTTACATATGGTAGAATAGAACCAAGAGCAAATAAAAATATTGACATCAAAATTATATGAAAAATTCTTTATGAGAGAAAGTCTACTTACCTTCATCACATTATTGACCAAGGAAATCTGAAAAATAATACTAAATCACTGCAGTAAACATTTTAAGGAAATTGATCACGACCTGGTTTGGGTTCACTCCGCATGGCAAAATTTGTTTTGGGTGTGGGCCAAACCAAATTAGAGGTAATATTGATAATCCACAAATTCAGGCAAATTAGGTAGGCCTTGACGACAAATACAATGCCTAATATTATGAGAAATCTACCTGAACATACAGTACAGGCCTTGTCACAACTCAAGTATACCGGGGTAATTGCCGCACTGTTATCGCGGTACTGTTTAAGCCTAATCAGTAGACTAATTACCACCCCCTGTTATGTCTGCATGCGCCGTAAGTACAGACGAAACGTAGCTCCATAATATCCATTCAAACCTCGATAGTCGGCCGAGAAAGAAAAGGCGCCCCGCCGACGGAACGTGTTGAGCTGCTATTCAGCCAGCATGTCTTTATGCATACACTCAGAAGTACCGCGATAACGGCCCTCGATAACGGCAACATAACACGGAAACACCTCTCTGTTACCGCGGGAATGCCCAAGCTTATATGTATATTATCAGCTGTGAATACCGCAAGCCTTCTGAATAATACAACAGCTAGCCGAATTTATTTACTTTATTTATTGAACAAACGGTCACATCAGAATTTTGCTAGCTGCAAAACTTGATATCACTTGTTAACGAACGGAATGCATAAAATGTCCGTCTGTGCAAGTTTTTAGTCGCGCGATAAAGCAATTACAATTGCAGTACCGGCCTTTCGGTTACACATTATGTGAGTTAAAGTTACCACGTTTCAAAGATAAATACCAGTATACGATGAAAACCACGCATAAAATAAATTCTATCATACGGAGAGATTGGGGAAGGGGTGCTGTGTTTCATTTTAATTACGGCTTTGACCCGGCTTGTGTTTCAACAAGCACAACCCGGAAATAAAAATCAACAGAACAGTCAACCACAAGATTGTTCACTTGTTATCATCCGATTGTCTCTTATAATGAGTTGATTAACCATTCTTAATTCTTTTCTCTTCAGTTATTTCCCTGTTAAACAGGATGCTCGTCTGTTTCGACAAAAGACAAACATTTGGTCGTGCCGGGAAGTACAAATTAATCCAAATTAACACTAGGGAGGATCTCGAAATCCCGATCGACGTTCGGCGATCACGAGGAACACTTTCGCCCATATACAACAGTTATATTATCGTCAGTAAATGAGTAAACTTTTCTTGTGATTCTCTGTTTGAGCCCAGTGACGAATTTCCAAGACTTGCTACTGACACTATTCATATGCAAATTTAGCGTGAGGCCATTCTTCATTTCTTTACACAAACAGCGAAAAAGACGAAGTGGGAATGATCGACTGATTTTTGCAACATGCAGTGTCTGGTATATTCAGCATTTATTGCAGGGGGAAATCTGATGACTACCGCTAAACGAAAGATAACGGTACTCCATAAATAAAGGTGGTAAATATCTTTAATGAACAGATGCGTTTTTATTTTATTTGTTGTACCAACACTCATATTAGAATTCCGCTAGCTTGATACAGATTGCTACAAATTATTAACTGATATTCAAAGATAAATATTGGTACGCTAAAGCCATGCATATAATAAATTGTAACATACGGACAGTAGGGATATTTTTACGGCTTGTTTCCACAAGCGCGACCCCGGAAATAATAATCAACGGGAAAGTCAAGCCCTGAGTAGAACGACAATAAAGATTGTTCAATTGTTATCATTCGATTGTCTCTTATAATTAGTTGATTAACCGTTCCTAATTCTTTTCTCTTCAGTTATTTTTTGCGCATTTGGAAGATTAATGTTCATAACCGTGAACATTTCTTGATTGGCGTTAAACAGAACCGCAAGACTCTCGGAATGATTGGCAGCTAATTAATTGAAATGTACGAGACATCGAGCACCAGGACTCGACATGAAACACTCAAAAATGAATATTACCATGAAAATATAAATGTTTGCCCCACGTGAGCACTTTGGAATGATTGGCAGCTATTAACAAGGCCGAAAAATACTACAGCAGTGATCAACGATCACGCACTACTGTCGACCTACATACGGAATGTACCGACAACGGCATGTCATTTTCACGCCGCTCTCTTTTCTGAGAAATTTCCATTCGAGGCGACCGATTTCGCGAAGCGGTGATTACCGGCACTCCATTACCGGGCTGTCCAAACATTGGGATAATTGGGAACCCTCGGACCAATGCAAGTTGGACTACTCTTGTTATAGGCGATGGTACCCTATCTGAAGCGTTTTCGGGAGAACATGAGGTCATTAAAAGCGCATTTGGCACGCTTGGAAGAAGCTTGGACGTCACTGTTTTTTTTCTGTACCGGTATTAACTGACGAGGCAACATTATCATTGGGAAAATGATAAAAATGCACACGTGATTGTGAACACTTACCATTTGTTTTATTTAATTTAAATGAGTACCGTAATGTATCCTGATTTACTTCTGGACGTTTTCAATCCAAAAAGCTGGCCTGTATTCACGCACGGCCACGTGGAGCGCTAGCCTTTGTAAACTCGTAAATCACCAGTCAATGCTGTCGAGACCAGCCAGTGACCACATGGAGTGCCAGCCTTTGTTAAACACTCGATGACCGGTCATTGGGGGCATGCTGTCGGCACTTTTTCCACAGCTGATAATATAATCTTGGGCAGTCCCGCGGTAACACAGATACTTGCCGGGCTCTGTTCCCGCAGTGTTACCCCGGTACACTTGAATTGTGACGAGGCCTGTACTGTATGCCAACATTGATTTTCCATGATAAAAGTTTTGTTTTTTAAATACATGTGTATATTTATATATATATACAAGTATATTCCCCTCCCCCCCTTTCTATTTTTAGCATCTCCCCTTTGTTTAAGTTTAAACACAAGGTGTTCAATATAAAGTGTCTCTGATGCATCTCAAAAAGAATTTGACAATGGAACAAATGGAAATTTATCGAAGAATCTATAAAGCTAGAGTTGGTAAATGTGTACGGAAAAGTGCAATGATAAAAAATTAAGTATACATACAGCAGGCATGGCATAAATAAACCGAAACAGATACTTCTTGAATAACTCCACATCCCGACCAATGATGGAACTGAGAAAAAAAAGGAAAAATACAGAATTATTAACAATTTCACCCAAAAGACTTCAAGTAAAATAGTTTTTTGCTTTTGTCAGATGATTTGAAGGGGGTAGAAATGAGACTCTCTCTCTCTTCACAAAGACATATTTTTAATTAGAAGCACATTTTGCCCTGTGCATATGCCATTGCCAATCCCTGAAAAATATCAGGCTTAGACTGTTCAAACCTTTGATTGACTCACCTTTCAATAGCTGTGCCATTCTGTATCATCCAGACATCACAGTATGTCCTGGCTACCAGGGACAAAGCCACAATCAACATGTACCAGGACTAGGGGAAATAATACAACAATGTTATTGGATCATATCATAACTCCAAATAATTAGGCTAAGGGCCAAGTCACAGGAACGGACCTTCTGCAGCACACTGTGGCGGCAACCTAATTTTTATCCCAAAATACTCCAGGGTATAGTCTCTCTTCGCATGCACCCTCGCTAGTCTACATCCCTACATTACACTAGCTAGAATTTATTGTCCATCAACTCTGGTCTAAAGACCCATTTCCACAGCACACGTTGCGACAACCACAACTGCAAACCATAACTTTTTGCAGTTTGGCGCATTTCCACAGCACGCGTTATGACAGCGACACTCTCGCCATTCCAGCCATTCAACGGACGGGATTCCCCTCAACGTAACCGGGCTAACGATTTCTATCCCCTCCGATTGGTCAATAGTTCAGCAACAACACGTTGAAATAGCCCTGGTTCTAATTTTGTCGTGCGTCGAAAATGTAGTTCTGATGTCACCGCGACCAACGCGTGCTGTGAGTACTACACCATTGAATAACATGATGGCTATTTTTCGGATGTGGTTGTTGCTGCGAAAACGCGTGCTGTGGAAATGGGCCTTTGTACCACATGATGTGATGTAGTTGCGCAGTGTGATTGGTACTGTATGTGTCATGTTCGCACACTGTTTCTAACAAAAATCGGATATTGCATCATAGGAAATGAGATGATGCTGAAACCTAATACTCAGTCTATGAAGAGTACGTAAGTAATCACACCCATGATCCTCCGCATGACGACACTGCGCTTTTGTATTTCATCTTGCATGATTTGGAACTACAACTGTCAGTACTGTCTAGTCAGTCTAATATCTAATAATTCAATATGAGTATAACTACATATCTGTATGTAATAATTCAATTTGAGTGTAATTACAACATATGTGTTTAATATCAATCGGAGTGAAATTACTTGTGTGTAATAATTCAATCTGAGTATAATTACTACATATCTCTGTGTAATAATTCAATCCAAGTAATTAATATTTGTGCGTAATAATTCAATCTGAGTGTAATAACTGAACATATGTCTATAATAATTCAATTTGAGTGTAATTACTGAGTATCTGTGTATAATTCAATCTGAGTGTAATTACTGAATATCTGTGTATAATAATTCAATCTGAATATCTGTGTATAATAATTCAATCTGAGTGTAATTACTGAATATCTGTGTATAATAATTCAATCTGAGTGTAATAAATGAATATATGTGAATAATAATTCAATCTGAGTGTAGTAACTGAATATATGTGTATAATAATTCAATCTGAATGTAAATACTGAATATCTGTGTATAATAATTCAATCTGAGTGTAATAACTGAATATATGTGACAAATAATTCAATCTGAGTGTAATTACTGAATATCTGTTCATAATAATTCAATCTGAGTGTAATAACAATATATGTGGATAATAATTCAATCTGAGTGTAATTACTGAGTATCTGTGTATTCAATCTGAGTGTAATAACTGAATATATGTGTATAATAATTCAATCTGAATGTAAATACTGAATATCTGTGTACAATAATTCAATCTGAGTGTAATAACTGAATATATGTGAATAATAATTCAATCTGAGTAATTATTGATTATCTGTGTACAATAATTCAATCTGAGTGTAATAACTGAATATAAGCGAATAATAATTCAATCTGAGTGTAATTACTGAATATCTGTGAATAATAATTCAATCTCAGTGTAATTACTGAATATCTGTGTATAATAATTCAATCTCAGTGTAATTACTGAATATCTGTGTATAATAATTCAATCTGGGTGTAATAACTGAATATATGTGAATAATAATTCAATCTGAGTGTAATTACTGAATATCCGTGCATAATAATTCAATCTGAGTGTAATAACAATATATGTGAATAATAATTCAATCTGAGTGTAATTACTGAGTATGTGTATTCAATCTGAGTGTAATTACTGAATATATGTGAATAATAATTCAATCTGAGTGTAATTACTGAATATCTGTGTATAATAATTCAATCTGAGTGTAATAACTGAATATATGTGAATAATAATTCAATCCGAGTATAATTACTGAATATCTGTTTATAATGATTCAATCGGAGTGTCAATACTGAATATCCATGTATAATACTTCAATCTGAGTGTAATTACTGAGTATCTGTGTATAATAATTCAATCTGAGTGTCATTACTGAATATCCGTGTATAATAATACAACCGGAGTGTCATTACTGAATATCCATGTATAATACTTCAATCTGAGTGTAATTACTGAATATCTGTGTATAATAATTCAATCTGAGTATCATTACTGAATATATATGTATAATAATACAATCTGAGTGTAAATACTGAATATCTGTGTATAATAATTCAATCTGAGTGTAATTACTGAGAATCTCAGTGCAATAGCTTACTTCCTGTGTAAACCATCCAGGAATTAGGATCTTCAAGATTCGAACCATCCTCCTGCAAACATAGGAATACATCATTAATGTCATATGTCAAATATGCTTACAGTATAATGGACGCACTTTCATGAATGTGTATGAAACGAGTTATGAGAGTGAAGAATGGATTGGTCATCAGTGGAACCATGGTTTTCATGGGGACCAATTTATTCTTTCTCTTTCAAAAATCATTTCAAATTCATAACTGCTCAGTGGCGGGCATTACACCATATCAGTTCTTTTTCATAATGAAAAATTGTGAAACTAACAGAGACATAAGCCAGACAATGGAAGGTGGTATGACATAAGAATAGGTAATGCACTTGTATCATGGAATGTGATTGGCCCACTTCATCTAACATTCACGAGTCTGAGTACGTTCATGCAGACAGGGTATGAGGGGGTCATATGGTTCACACAACGATAATCTCAGCAATACTATTAGCAATACACAAATACTATAGAGCTCTGGTATTAAGCAAAGGCTCTGTGTTCTAGCCTGGTTAACCTCAGCCATGGCAGGTATGGTTATGCAGCCAGAATTACACATTGAACACTTCACAAAAAATCAACATTTACCCGAAGAAAACTTTGTCCACTGCCGCTCTTTCCTTCTTATCTGTAGCCTGCAAGAAAAACAACATATTCCCATGAATATAAACCATGCATACACCCTGACACCAAAATGGACCAACATCTATGATCAAAGATGTGGACGATTTTCACTGAAACTGTTCAAATTTTTTACTGAATATTCTCAGAATTTTCTACACAATGTTTAAAATTTCAAATATAAATCAAATGTAAAATTACCTTTTGGGCAATGACAACAGGGATATCATCTTCTTCGGTCAAACTGTTCAAAGAAAGGGGTGAAAATCATTGCCATTGGTGAGGAAAGTACCGGGACGGTGCAAAACAAATTACAACATGCAAGTAGTACTGAGGAAGCCGACCAGGAAAGATCGGTGAGATGATTTCAGACCAGATGGTGGAGCGTGCATGCGATTAAACGCGCACGTCAGAAAACAGCAAAGATAAGACATTCGAGAAATAAAATTCAGATGCGCAGGACAGCACTTTTTACAGAAATCCTCATCATCATCAAATTGATTATGTCCCAGGCCTACATGGACATACCCCATTTTGTATGGGACACAAAAGGAGTATTGTAGGGTGTATCAGGCGGTGTAAAAAGTATCGGGCGGTGTCCGGACGCTTTTCAGTCACACCCTTCAGGCCCAGTACTATGTACGATACAACAACAACATACATGTTGCGGAATGAACATGCCCGATATCCGGCGCACTTGTTGACAGTTTTCAAACAGAGGCGGATGTTTCGAAGATTACATACCGTTTCACCTTCTGTTTGAGTGCTAATCGATGATACGCTACGAAGGCGGCAAGGGCAACACCGCTGAATATAGCGGAATTTCTTGGAGTGATCGACTCCGCAAGTTTACTGAGAGCGGCCATGTTGACAAGTAAAATGGGCAAGGTCAAGGCCGCAGTCACAATAAATGGGGAGACAACTGTTGAATGCCGGCTACAATTGTCTCCCTTGATGTGCAGATCACAACTGAGACATGTTTAGAGGCTGCAGTGGGAAATTGCAGTGCTTCTCATTGTCACTTGCGTTTCTAACAACTAACGCCTGTCTCCGATCATAGCAGCTTGTTTCTTTTGATCCCCAGTATCAGAACTCAGATCCAGGGTCAATGAAGTGTTACCCAGATAGGTATGTAGGAGTGGTTTGCATTTCCCTTTTCCCTAACACCCTAAATCTGTCAGACTTAACAAAGCAGAGATATGAAGTGCATTCTCTGTTCATGAAAATAGAAATCTGCACACCCAGATCTCTAATTTCTGGCTAATGATCCTGGCAATGTTTGAATATTCGTCACAAATTATCTCATTCATACTCATCACAAGTGAACTAATCTGAATTACGGTACTTGTGAATTTACCAAAGTATCGTTATACATCTTAATGAGTCTGAATTATCCTCTTAACCCCTCTGCCACCGACGATGGTTAAACTTCTGACAGACTGTCTTAGAGTTTATCACCTCCAAAGAGCCTATTTTATGCGACCAGTGTTGTGTAACCTCATCCCAGTGAACAATTCATCTATTCTATACTTACCTCACCACTATTATTTGAAGAATAATTTCCCTTTATGATTAGCCTAATTTCAACAAGATCAATTTCGTTCTTCGCCTAGCTGTTATGTTGTTAACAAATGCGCTTTCATTTCATTTGTTTCAATGAAAAGCACAACAGACACATTTTTTGTTTGGAATGAGGTAGACGTGAAAAGTCCTAAAACAGGCAAAGAATGTAAGTTCTTTTTAAAATTGGGCTGACAATGAAGGGAAATTATTAAGTGATGTAGAATGGCTGAATTGTTTTTAATGGATGAGGTCAAGTGACCATGTGATCACTCAAGTCTCAAGAGTAAGTGGTAGCCATCCCCCTAAAATTTGGGGGCAAGCGGAGAAATGACTGTGATGGAGAACATTATTCGAAGATATATCAATGTTATTATGTGTGACCATGGAAACAAATTATCCAATACAAGTACATGTAGTTAACACGCTGATAGTTCTGGTTGAGAAAGCGACAAATTCGCAATGCAAGCCACACTTTGGAATTGGCATTTGAAGATGGCTTCGACTTACCGGAGAGTCACTCGTTTCCCCATGCGGGTGGACAAAGCTCTCTTTGGGAATGCTCAACGGGCGCTGGTGCACTCATATTTTCAGCTAAAATGCCTGCCTTTTCTTGTCATTAGATTTTAAATTCTTTCTGACCCTGTCATAATCTTTCGACATAATGCCTACAACTCCAGATATTTTCTCCAGCGGCAGGGCTGGCATACAATTAATCTTGACAAGTCTCGAGGAAAGACAACCTCAATAATTTTGCTTCATGATCATGCACTCTTGCTCATCTCAATTTCTGCAAGGTGGTCACCCATACAGAATAATCATGATACGTTTCACCAGGTTTTGTAAGTCTGAAAGTTGTGGAGAGTGGAAGCTAACAATGCAATGAACCATTTAATTTAATTAGTGATGCATCATGATATAGCCCAAACTCATTTGATTGGTGAATTTGGCCATCAGCAATTAGGATTTTCAATCATGGAATTTCTGAAAAGAAATTGTCAAGACCCCATAAATACACAATAAAACAAAAGAATTATTGAAACTTAAGCAAACAATCTTTAATAACAATATCCATATATCGCTCTATACATCTGGTAATCTGGTACCATACTATGCAGATATACTGCAATTCAATGAAAATCCAGGTATACATAATTATACCTACTATATCACATGGGTTACAAGTTTTAAGACAAAGGTATCCTATTAATCGTTAAAACTATTGCATACTGCTAGTGCATCACAAATACCGGCACTCAGTTAATTTAGAAATTCCAAACTCAACAATGTTAGCATCACCCTTACAGCAAATCGCACAAAGTTTATATGTGCAGCCTTAATATTTTTTATTTTCAGACAGAATGTTATACTCTGCATCCATACTGTGATCTCGTCGTCTCAAGAATCTGATACAGACTCTGGAGAGACAGTCGCCAGACAAAATGGATCACATGTTCTGATTGATCCTTTTGTCGTGTCTGTTGGTAATATCATCTATACACATTTGGTCGCATGAAAATAGAGTGTATCATTCTGTGTAAATGTATACAGTAGGATACAGAGCCAATCCTCGACTCGCACAAACTTCAAGTTAACCCATTAACAATAGAGCTGTGCCAGTAGCACCAATGCATCGACACATGGCTCACATTGGTTCGTTCTTCCACTCTCTTTCAGATCTGTACACTCTTGGAAATATTTTAAATCAATGTTAACTGGACTATTTTTGACCCAAAGTTGCCAAAATTGTCATGAATGTAAACATAATGGTCCTTTCTTGGTATAGTAGTGTAACTTGATCTATATTTATCATATTTACACCAGTTATCAATAGTTTAAACCCTTCCCTTGCTAAAGACTTCCCATGCTACAGACTCCACATGCTACAGACTTCCCATGCTAAAGACTCCCTTGCTAAAGAATTCCCATGCTACAGACTTCCCATGCTAAAGAGATAGAAAGAGAGTAACTGCTGCGAGTCATGTGTCAATGCAACTGTGATGATATCAGCACAGCTCTTTTGTTAGAGGACTAATTTGAATTTTGTGGCAAGTCCAGAATTAGTTGGGGTAGTTATATTGGCATGTCAGGTCCTTATACTATCATACATGAAAATTCAAGCAATGTGCAATCAAGAAGAACTCTTCAAACAATGTTACCCTTTCAACATTTCACAGAACAGACACATTCTCTATAACAGCAGCATGAAACCAACATATTTATCTAAATAAATTTCTTCATTAAAATACTTCCTTACAGTTCATTAAAAAGTCAGGCATCAGCACATTCAGGAGTCTCCAGTAATGAAAATTTTTCTTTTTAGATTAACTTTTTGCCAACAGTGTAGGAACCAAGACATTGATACTGCTATATTCGGTAATGAAACTAAACTCCATTAAGTGAAATAAAAACTAGAAAAACGGGAGTCTGGACTGAATAGCAAATTTGTAATTATCAGTTTATACACCATATCAACTCTTAAATATGGCATTTATTAGAAAATAGTGTGCACTCTATTTAGGTTAAATGTGGAAGACTGCCGACGCATTACATAGAGTTCATCGTGCATACAAAATTTTATATACACTGAAAAATGAAGAAATTGATTGCTGTATCTTTTGGGAGTACATCATCACATAAGGAATGCTGGGTCACCAGACTTTTGAGAAAAACTTATGGTATTCAAGTATATTCCTACGAAGTAGGCTACAGATCGCAAATTGTCCGGTAATGAGTCAGTCAGTCCATCCGAATCCTTTCGTCGGCAAAATAAGGAGAACCATTGACATTAGAACCTTGATTTTTGGCATGAACGTGCATTAGAGCATTGATACCAGCAAGTTCTGAGCTGACCGAATTCTGATGAAAATTTGATTTATAATTATTTTTATTATTATTTATTGTTAGCTCAGCGAGTGCACTGTCATGCCCATTGGGAACCCTTGGCTGTATGTTTCACTGTATATATAACACAGTGGTGGGATATGCCATCCGTAATTGTTTTTATGAAATAGGAAATGCTAATTTTCCATCATTTGTTAGTGCATTTATCTACACCGCTATGCCAGCCTCAATACACACAATTCAGTATATTGTTATAGATATATGTAAACTGTGGCCTTTAACGTGTATCGTATTTCACATCCAAACATTTCATCACTGACCACAGCAGGCTTCAAATTCAGGTCAAATTACCCACTGATGGTGAAATATCCTACATCAACCAATTAAGTCAGCCTGGTGCAATAACCCAGCAGAAGAAAGAAAGATGTGGTATCATCCTTCAAATTAGTCTGTGTGAGCGACAATGATAACAGTTTACTGAGGGCGAAACAAAGCCATGACGGCATGTTTAAAGGGTCTTCTTTTGGTAGAATTTAACTAGATAAATTAACTTTGATCATGATGTGAAAATATGATAACTTGAGTTTTTTTTGTACCTCTTGAATATAAACTATATATCACACTTGGATATAATTTAAACAAAAAATTACATGTGTAAACAAAATATGTCTAAATTTTTCTTGTCATTTCAAATCTTGATCCATTTTGATTCCTTGATTAGGGGATACAGAATCACTGCCATGGAGTGTGTTGCTGTGTCACAGCAATGCAATTCCGATTCACACAACGAAGCTGAGGTGGTTTAACGTTTATCAATGAAGAAAATCACCGATCAACCGCCATAGAATATAATGTGAAACAAGAAAACCGGAATAGTACATTCATCAGATTGCCGATACCCAAAATGTGTTGTCTCATATATCTAGATAACAACGTGATGTAGAGACGCTATTTATTCGTCATTGTACCGGTTATGCTCAGGAGAATGACATGGAATCATTATTATCTTGTGCAGAGAAGGTGTTGGTCTTGAGTTGAATTACCGTAAACTACATAAATGCTACCGTTCTACTATAGTACTATATATAACAAGAGCCCAAGGGGCTTCAATATACGCCCGTATATCTGGAGTTACATTGGTTCAAATTTCAAGGCTGTTTAATAGCCTTGATTCCAATTGATCTAGCAATCCAGAGAAAGGTCTACAATTTTTTGCTTATAATAATGTAACATATATCACATCTTATACTGAATGATAAACTAAAATGAGCTTAACTCTTGGTAACTAGTTGACCTTGAAGCAAGAGCTGAGAGCTCACATATCCCACACTGAAATCGACAATAGTCAAACACAAGAAAATAGTAGTTTTCCTGCAAATGGATTCCTTTCAGACCAGAGAATTTTTCATGAAGGAAGAAGAAAGTGATGAAGTAAACCTTTGTTCTTGAGTTAATAAACAGGTGTGAAGTTCATAAAGGACTCCTCTTCCCGTTAAATTAGTGAATGTATGGTTTTTATTTCACAACAGTTTAACTTAATGTAGCTGTTTCAAACATGGGAGACAACTCCACAGGACAATACCATATAAATGCAGGGAAAAGAACTTCGAATATTCCAACAATATTCCAACACATTTAGTCAGCTAAGATTGATTCAGTTTTAGGGGACTGCGACCTAGACCTTTGACAAATTGATCTCATATGTATGGCTCCACTTTGCCATGCGAGTAAGGTATACTCAAAGTTTGGTACCAATCCATACCTTGAAACTAGAGCTATCGCATGGACAACAAATGTTAATGGATGAATGGACAGAACGCAACATCTCATTACACGACCTCGTCTTCGACAGGCATATGAAAATGTGACTTTTAATAATTTCTTGATTTTGGGGTCACAGTGACCTTGACCTTTGACCGTGACCTCAATTTTGGTACACAACACATCGTCTTCCCTCAATCTATCAATGCACACAAAAAATCATGATTTTTAATGATTTCCTGATTTTGGGGTTGCAGTGACCTTGGCCTAAATTTTGGTACATGACAAACCGTCTCCCCTCAATTTCTCAATGGACACAAAAAATCATGATTTTTAACAATTTCACGATTTTGGGGTCAGTGACCTTGAACTTTGACCTTGACCTACATTTGGTATGTGACACATTGTGTCCCCCTAATGTATCTACTGACACAAAAAAATGTTATTTTTAATAATATCCTAATTTTGGGGTCAGTGACCTTTGACCGTGACTTAATTTTTGGTATGCATCACTTCATTTCCGCCTATTGAATCCACTGACAAAAAATTAGAAATTTTTAACGATTTCCTGATATTTCAATCACACTGACCTTTGACCTCTGACCTTGACCTACATTTAATATGCAACACATCGTTCCCCCCCTAGGGCATCCACTCACCAAAAATTAGAACTGTAGATAGAAAACTGTCAACGATCAATGATTTCCTGATTTTTGGCAACAGTGACCTTTGACCTCTGACCTCGACCTCAATTTCGGTACGCGACACATCGTCTCCACCTGGTGTATCCACTCACAAAAAATTGCAACTGTGGATAGAAAACGTTCACAGATATAGACCGGACACGAACACTTCAGTGATTTCCTGTTTTTTAGGCCAGTGACCTTTGACCTGTGACCTCGACCTTCATTTTGGTACGCGACACATCGTCTCCCCGTAGGGTATCCACTCACCAAAAATTGGAGCTGTGGATAGGAAACTGTCCCAGATATAGACCGGACACGAGAACCGGACAGACGGACAGACGGACGGAAACCGCCATCACATAATACGTCCGCCTTTTGGGCGGGCGTATAAAAATATGTTGTATTGTTGGGAAAACAATGTGATTCAAAAAGTTGTTTTGATCCTGGACAAGGGCACTGAAAACCATTAAAGAGATGTAAATGTATTTTCACACGTAAAGCTTGAAATCTACTGAACCTTTATTATTCAATCTGTTTCCTTTAGTTAAAAAATTGTAAAATTAAATCGGCGATCGGTATTTAATTTTGGAATGAAGGCGCATTAGAAGACTGTTACCAACAAGTTCTGAGCTGACCTACTTTTGATGAAAATTACTGGTGATTTTTGATGAAAATCACTGGCGATTCTGACTTGGGCGGTGCCCATCTTAATATAGGCAGGATTTCAACTGGGGGTGGGGATTTCCAAGAGTTCAGTTCGCGTTCGAGTCCTAATGCCTACTCTACTTCGTAGGTCCTGTGACGTTAGTCAGACTGCTCATGTATCAATGAAATGACAAGAAAACATCTGATAAATGCACAACAAACAAAGTTGAAAACAGAAAATTAACCTGCAGGTTACCGCAGATACAATATATACTTATCTGGTACTTGGTTAATACTACTAGGTACATGTAGGGCCTGTTGCTCTATAATAGTACCCAGCTACAACATCAGCAAGGAATATGAAAATACCATACAAAAATATACCCTAACAAGTTGGTTGGGTATGCAAATACCAGGATACTTGGGAACAAGTTCTTTTCTATGAAAAGTTAAAAAAAACCAACCTCCTCTTCCACAACAATCTGGATATAAAAATACAACAAAATATACAAGCAACATTACCTTCTATTACTTTTTAATGGCCACACACAATCATGCACACATAAATGACTGGTTTTAACATTCAATCACCTCCAGATTTTACCATGAAAATCTGTTGATCGAATAAACTGAACCTCCTATGTAAGAGAAACTACATAGATAAGATTCAGTTTGCATCATTTCTTCACATTTCATTCCAATAAATTTGATCACCCCAACAATTTGGTGTGAGAGAATGCACACTCTCATTATTGGAGTGTTTACTGTATATGGAAAGAACTGACTGAACACGGATTATTACGGAGGATTTGATGGTTTACTTTACATCACTTCACAAACATAACTCAAACAAGTTCTAAATATAATGGCAGCTTCCCACATTAATCCTTGGACAATGCTGTCTTTCTCCGGTGTCGGCGACACTAGTGCACAGAACATAGGCCACCGTGAGCTTAGGTTGTTCTCATGATCTCTCCCCTATGTTTATAACATAGAGCGGGTTTTTCCAACTATTGATAACTGGTGTAAATATGATAACATGGATAAAATATTACCACCATTCCAAGAAAGGACCAACAAGCTTACATTTATGATAACCCTGGCAACCTCGAGTCAAAAACAAACCAGTTATCATCGATTAAAAATATAATCTGGATTAAAGACTTAGGGAAGTGCTCGGAATGAAGAACCGGAGCTCAAGCAGCCAGCCAGGTGTCGGTGCACTGCCCGCTGCCATCGAGACCAGACAGCATAATGCCTTGTCCAGGGATTAATTCGAACTGGAGTGGAAACTGCCTATTGCCTTTATGATTGATCTTTGCCACATGCATGAAATAATCAACCAAAGTTTTAATCGGTCTCACAAGAAACACATAGTATCTGCAGAAGTGGAAAGAAAATATTTTCCAACTTCCTCTGCCAATTTCACATGTGGCATATCTGTAACATTATGCGCAGTATAATTTTCATAAATTAAAGTGCGATATATTCAGAACCATTCTACCTAAACACAATAAAGTGAGGACGAAGTATCATATCACGAATTCCACAATAAAAGATTAGCTTTTGACAACAAATGCATAATATTTATTAGTACTGTTACTGACCATGTAGCCTGGGCATTGATCTAGCTTAAAAAGGTCTCGGACATTGCATTCACTTCAAACCTCATAATGAAATCTCATTCCTGCATATTTGCTTCTTAGATTCAGATGTAACTGTCCCAAACATTTCACAATTATGCTGCTCATGAAGATGAAAGGATCAAGCAAAAATGATTACGAGTGAAATGCCATGGTTTTGAAGTCTGTATTAAAGTTGCCCATATGCATCATTACTTATTAGATAAGCTGTACTGTTGTTATTTACAATGAAAATCAGCTGTTGAAACTTTCTAAAGAACAGTCAAAACTATCCTTTCTCACATATGAACAGAAATAGGTCAGCTGTACAGATTTGAGTGTGCTTTTCTAGAACACGAACATGTGATTTCTCATTCGAAAAATCTGGAGAAAATTCAACTTGAGCAAATTCAGAAAAGAAAAGGAAGGTGGCTTGGCAACAATAATGGCGATAATAGTATTGTGGTAATAAAAATTAGTGAAACGGTCAAATAATTGCAATGTAAACAAGGCATGAATTTACCATAAAACTTTGCTAGACCATCGGGCTGGTATATTTCATTACACAGAGCTGAAATTCTTGAATTATAACCAGCCAATCGGGCTGGTTAGTTAGCTTCAGAACTAAATTCAACCAGACAAGTTTTAAATTCACCAGCCACGGGCTGCCGGGCTTGTGGGAATTTTGAACCCTGGTAAAGATATTAAAAAATCATGCGGGACCCCTCAAATTTTATTCGATCTATTGATCAGAATCTATATTAAACTGATAACCTTTAAGCTGAATATGAAGAAAATGACATGGATTTTAGTATACCGTTAGAAGCCACTTTACACATAAGCATCACAATTTCCCACCACCTAAAATAGGCACATTCATTAAGATGGGCCCCTATGTAACTCTGCTTACATCTGCCCAAGATAAGGATGATAGTATGAATTATTGCTAATTATTTATGTACAATATAGGTTTCTATCACAAAGTGTACAGAAAGTAATATTTTGCTCAAGTAGACTCAGAAGGCAAACTATAAATATTCATCAAGTTAATGACCAGTTAGGCTGTGCTAGAGTGTATTCCGCTTCTAGCAGGGTCTCCAACTTTAGGGCAGGGAATGGTAAAATACAAAACACCAAACTGTTGATACAGTGTAAGAAAAAAGAAGTGGTGAGTAGTCAAAGAAACTGAAAACAAAATCTTTATTTAGTGCTATTTGGTTTGAAGAGATACTGAATGGACTGGGTATCAACATGAATCCAATCAGCAGTTTAATGTACAAACATGAACAAGGTAATCTATGATGATCCATCCGTCATGCCCATGTGCATCTCAGAAAATTATATACATTGTATGTTCAACCATCACCAGATTGCCTACACTCAATTAATCTGCAAATGGAGCTACATCCCTTAATCCCACTGTTCCTCCCACTGATTCAGAAGGTCACTAGTGGTGCTTTATCTATGTTATCCAAATATTGTACTCTAGTGCTTGGTTCATGTCGAATTCCTCACACGGACTGGTTTATAGCTGGACATGTGGTACTGCAGACAAAAGTACAAATGATTCAATCTGGATTGACCTAACGTTCTTTGCATTGTTTAATGGCTGCCAGTCTGACATCCTACTCAACAAGTAGGCTGGCGATTGAAGATCGCGGCAGTTGGTTGAAGAGTACCCCTTCTCAACGCACATTCAAAACATCATTAAAGCTAGTCTGAACCAAAGAACAAATTTGTTATAAACTACTTGACACATGAAAGAAAACATTGTAGCAACATGTTATCTGAACTAGGGCTGCAGTGTCCCTTTTATTGTCACTGAGGTACACAATATCCAAAAGGCCATCCATGGAATCAATCATCATTTGTCCTCAGTAACTGGATGATCAGAGCACGGCTTAGCGTGAAGAGGCGCAAAAATGTTGGTCTGAATCAGCCGGGGAACAAGAAGAGTATTAAAGGGACCCAAATCCATCCGTGAATTAAATGGGTGAACAATTATCAAAATGTCACATTCTCATTCATCTGTCCTCTCTCTTTACTAGTTGTTATCTAGATATATGACCTACCTGATGAAGACATACATCCAATCCTATCACAAATACCTGACAAATCATTGCTTAAATTAACAACACTGGTTGAGCATGTCAATGTTACAAGCAAATGCCATCACAATAGACAAGGAGAAATATCTGCACAGGTATTATTTTTCACAAACTAATATGGTAGAATACAGAAGTACAATTAGTGTCATTCACCACTATTTGACTGACAGCTTTCTATTCCCAACTGCCAAAATAACTTGAAGCAGAGTTAAATGCCTCACAGATGAGAATTAGCTTTCAGCTACAATACTTCTTGCCTCCATTTTGAAGTACCATCATCACAAACCACTTCCTTAAATGTTCTAGTGCACACAATATTCATCACCAAATAGGAAAGGACCGGATGAATACGAGCATTGGAGAATTTCAATAATATAGATTTTTTTTCCAAAGTTGTATTGAATCGGCATAGTCCAGGTGTTGACAGTCTTGACAGAGTTATATAGCTCATGAACAGTATTATAAATCATCCAAGTCAGGTGTGTGAATTCAGTTTGCATGTATGACTTCAGTTACATGTGTAATTTTAGTTACATATAAATGACTACAGCTATGTGTGTGACATCCGTTATGTATGTCTTTTCAGTTACGTGACTTCAGTTACATATATGACTTCAGTTACATATGCGACCAGTTAGGTACGTCGCTTCAGTTACGAAAGTGATGTCAGTTACATGAACAAGTTCAGTTATGTGTGTCATTTCAGTTATGTGTGATTTCAGTTACATATACGACTTCGGTTATGTATGCGACTTCACATATGTCTCTTCAATTACATAAGTGACTTCATTTACATGTATGACTTCAGTTGGTGGAGTTTTCCTCCAGTTGTTCCAGCTCAAACAGGACTTCTAATATAGTGGCCACACTCCAGGCTTGTGCAGGGCAGCTGTCCGGACAAAACTGTAAGTAAACAGACCAATTATTCCATTATTTCTGCGTCGTTTTTCCCTCTGTGATAACCTTTGTCAATATACACTTGTGGTAAGTGTTTTATAAATTGAATGTCTATATTTCCTACCAGGTGGAAGCAATCGACTACCTGAATTCTAATATCCAAGTTGATTTTGGAGTACATTTTTACACTGAAGGTTTGAATAAAGTTTGGAGAAATAAAACAATGTTAATGTAACTGGGACAGTAGTAACGAGACTCACTTTGCCATCCGAGTTGGTCAGTTCTGGTATTCCTTGCCAGGGAGACTTCATTATTTCCTCGTAGTGTCTTGTCAAAGTTGTCTTCACAAATAATATTGTCTCCTTTAGAATGCCAGGTTTGCTGCCTTCCAATATTTTGGCAAAGTGGAGCTTGGCTCGGAGAAAATACCCCACTGGCCATACCCACTCCTAGAAAATATATAAAGCCAATCGATGGTTTTAGTACAAGCAGATATGGAAAGTCCTAATACAATTTGATACAAGTGACAGAATGCATTGGAGATCTATCTGAGATATCACCTTACAAAGTACATGAGCTTGTCCAAGGAAAACCCTACGACCATGACGGATGGATTTTGTCTAACATACGAGTCTAAAGCTGCTGTATTCAATAGGCCTGAAACCTGATGATGTAGGCCCCCAACATCCATGACAATTAAATGCCACTTCTATCCCTTAATGCAATGCAGGCCCCCAACATCCATGACAATTAAATGGCTGGTGGGGAACGTTATACAATTCAATTAGTTCACCACCTCCCTCATGTAACATGACATCAACTTAATTGCCAGCGGGAGATCCCTGAACTGGCACAGTCGGAAGAGCAAGCTTTACTTTGGTGTATCGGCTTACATATAGGACTTCACGGCCTGCGGCACATGTACTGTGTATTGACTTCGTGTTACATAAGCGATGCTACTGTAGATTTCTGGATAAGTGATCCCCTGTCATGCAGATGAATGAATGCACAATTCATCATGTGATTGAAGGAGGTATAATATGTCATCAGGGTTCAGGTCAATCAACACATATGATGAATCACAGGGTCAATCTTTCATACTGGCCATTATATTTCAGGCCTCTATATTACTGACAAACCTTGCCACCATACTCATTTTTGTACCCAGACAGACTATTATTCTCCTCTGTATCGCGACTCATAAACAAGACAGATGGACCAATCATGGGTCAGGATGATATTGTGAAAACTGATGTAGGCCTTCATGCAACAAATGAAGGTAAGAATGACCCATACATACCGGTCCTTGGTGATAATTGAAACCATGAGCTCTCAGTGGATCTGTGGAATCATCACTGTTAACATAGTCCCCAACATAGGCCCAGTCTCTGAGAGTGAAAATAATACAGCATATTGAATAATACAGTACAGTACTCTAAGTTAGGATCACCAAACTGGAGTGGGCCAGTGTGCCATATTACTTTCAATAAAGGGAGATTACTGAGGGATTAGAGCGTTTCGAAGGGCATTCATCCAAGTACCACACTGCAACTATGATGCCCATCTTTACTTGGGTTAACGACATGGACAACATACATATACCCTGCAAAACAGTGGATAATATTCTATATGCCTTTGCTAGTATATCAACCACAGTCTCTATTTGATGGGCTGCATAAAGAATCTAATGCAGACAAAATCTTAGGTCAGAAGTGAACATGCCAATTTTCTCACCCCACGAGATTAAATATTTATCGTATTCGTCAAGAAACAGTTTATTTTCGTTTTTATTATATACTTTTATGGTACTAGTTAATTCTGGGTATTTGAAAACGTTAAAATATTTCAAATTCTGTAGGGCTTTTTGAATGAGGGTACACTATTCTCTTCACTCTGATGTCACTCACGGATTACTTCCCTGTAAACAAATCACACATGCTATGACTGCAAGTGAATATTTTTCAGTCAGGGATGCACTGTAGCATCGATGGCATGGACCAGATTTATTTATTTTATTAGCTTTGTTCCCAAAAAACTGACTTGCATGCCGACTTGGCATATTCACTGCATGTTACAAAATTTGTCATATTATCACAGTGATATGATTTTTAGATAATCACTGCAGTAAAAATATAACTTATATTCTTCTGATAATATTCACTATCACCAGGTATATAAGACCATTAGTATGGACAATACATTGTAACTCACTTGGGGTCCAGTGTTTTCATGCCAAGGGGTCCTAGCAGAACTTCCTGTGCCATGGACAGAGCAGTCCAGGCATGATCAGGGTTAAACAGCTCTGGGGCCTGGAAATAGACACAACTCACTGTATAACAATTCTCTCAGTGAAGTTTTCTCTCTGTGAAACAGGACTACAGAAACAGTGATGACAGTCACATCAAATCGGCTATCTGTATACATCTATCTAAATTGTCAATCAATTCAACATTCTGTTTGTCACATCAAATCAGTTATCTGTATACATTTACCTAAATTGTCAATCAATTCAACATTCAGTTTGTTTAAATATAATATCATACATTAAAAGAATGTTCAGTCCAATTTCTACCAAACGTGACATAGAACTCCACCATCTGTATCTGCTTATGAACCAACTCTACAATGAATTTGTAAGTTTTATTATAAGGATGATGATGCATTAGGCTCATCAAAATAAAATGTTCGTTTATCATCACTTACTTGCCACAACTTATTTGGGTGTGCAGCTGGATTTAATTCATTTTTGTTGTCGTTTATTTAATTTTTTTTCTAGTTGCATGCAAGATATTAAATAAGAAATATATATTGTCAGAAAAAAGAAAACGGATGTATTGTTTATACAATTTGCAGGATGCACGTACTTTACTAAATTTGGAATTATTTTCCCCAGAAGGAGAATGTATTAGCATTACCTTGCTTATAAGCATATGGGGTGGGTAGTGATCATTCACAAACATTTATTCTAATGACACTTGATGAAGTCTAACATGTCAACCATCACTACTCACTAACACCATGGCAACAGGGAAATTGGGCCTTAGCTGCGTGTCCGTCCAGAACTGTGAGCCAAGGTGAAGGTCACGGTAGATCCCTCGTCTGTTGATCAGCTCCGGGGCAGGTTCATTCTCCGGCTCAGGGGTGGGGTTTATCCAGAAATACCTCTCAAAGTTTGCGGAGATGAGCTGTGCCCATTCATGGAACTTCACCCTAGTCGTCTTACCTAGACACATGATCAAATATTAACCATTAATATTTCAACTGAAGTGGAATTCAAACTTCTCCTTGAAATATATATACAGGAGTTATTCAAATTATTAAAATCCAGCAACTGATACATTTCAAATTATATCAACAAAGCAGCAAGAAAGCCGGACTACTATTTCGAATTTAGTTTGAAAAGCAATGAGAAATTGACAAGCAATTCTTTGTTGCTCCATACTACTGTTGAGAAACATAACACAATGATTCCATTTTCAAAATTTATTTCGTAATGAAAACCCGAGGGGTTCAAGTCGACGTTGAAACAATTGATTTGACTTGGAACCGTAACTTTCAGTACCCAGCATGCGGAGCAATCCCAAGTGAGATCCAGTGGCAAAGTACCCACAATTACCGAATTTGTCCTAATCCGGACAGGATTTCAGAAGATATTGTACGAGAACAAAATTTTAACTTGGTCCTCAGATGGCGCCACCTATAGGTGGGTCAGCGTGGAAAACAATCCCAAGTGAGATCTTGTGGCTAAAAAGAATCCATTCAGTTTTTCAAAAGTTATTGTCTGGAAACAAAATTTTAACTTAGACCCAGTTGGCACCACCGACAAGCAGATCGGCGTGAAAAAAACAATCCCACGCGAGATCTTGAGGCGAGGTACCCACATACCAAATGAGAAGAGTCTATTCAGTTGTCGGACGGACACACAATTTTAACGGACTCCAGGTGGAGCCACCTATAGGCAGATCAGCATGAAAAACAATCCAAAGTGACATCTTGAGGAGAGGTACACACATACCAAATTTGAGTATAATCCATTCAGTTTTTCAAAAGTTATTGTTCGGAAACAAAATTTTAACTTGCCCCCCAGGTGGCGCCACCTATAGGCGAATCGGCACGAAAAGCAATCCCAAGCGAGGTCTTGGGGCGAGGTACCCACATACCAAATTTGAAAAGAATCCATTCAGTTTTTCAAAAGTTATTGTCCGGGAACAAAATTTTAACTTCACCCCCAAGTGGCGCCACCTGTAGGCGGATCAGTGCGAAAAACAATCCCAAGTGAGATCTTGAGGTGAGGTACCCATACACCAAATTTGAAAAGAATCCATTCAGTTTTTCAAAAGTTATTGTCCGGAAACGAAATTTTAACTTGGCCCCCAGGTGGCGCCACCTATATGTGGATCGGCGTGAAAAACAATCCCAAGCGAGATCTTGAGGCGAGGTACCCACATACCAAATTTGAAAAAAATCCGTTCAGTTTTCCAGAAGTTATTGTCCGGAAACGAATCCGGACAGACGTATGGACGCACGGACGGACGGACAGACCCCAATACTATAGTCCCCCTTTAGCCCTTCAGGCGTCGGGGGACAGTGAATCTGGCAATAGAGTGGATAAACCTTATTTAAGGGCTTCTGACCCAATGGAGCAGATTTTCACACACCCACAAGAATTTGTCATCGTAATGTGAGAACTCTTAATATTATCAACAGACATGTATTTATTATTGGAAAGCTTATTTCTCAGGAATTAAATTGTTAAATTTTGCAGAACAGAACAACCCTTCACCAAAATATCAGTCTCTGTTCTTTTAAATTGGACCAGATCTTTTTTCTGTGGAATTTTGTGTTACTGGATAAAATGTGCAGGTCACTCTTTGAACGTTAATATGTCAGCAACCAGAAAAACATCTATGAAACTGTGGCACCACTTTTCCTTCACCTAGCTCAGAATAACTATGCCCTATTTCGAACAACCATGACCAATACTTTACGAGAAATAAACAGTTTTACTTATAAAACTAGAGTAAGGAAGTGGTGGGTTTAAAGCACTAGGGCTTAAACTGATAGTGATGAACCCCTGCAGTAGTTTTGTGAGACAAGTGTGAATTGCAAGCTCAATCAATCAATCAGATGAAAATCTTGTGACTCTTAGAATTTTGAAGGCTAAAATTGCTCCTAAGCAAACATGTATTCACCAATATAATCTCACCTGGAGAAACAATCGATATACTCCTAAATAAGTGTGCAATAAATTTGTTTCGTCAATATTGACTCCAAGGTGGATTACAATCCCTTAATGCAGTATTATTTCCATAGTAGTTTAGCCAAAATATCTTGTACATGACAATTTCTTCCCATGATATCAAGACCACACAACAACAATAGCATATGTATCATTCAACAGCAATTATCACTTTATTTATTTTGAGTTGTGATGTTGAATTATTTCCACTCTATCGATAATTTCTTATATATACATTTGAAATTGTATGACAGAAAATGAATACTCACTGGTACCAACTAAAACGACACCTTTAAGATGAGACCCTAAACAATTGACTGTGCATGGGAATGCACTCACCATTTTCAGTTCTGTTTACCCCATCCTGAGGGTAGTGGCCATTCTTGTGAAGTTGTGCCAGCCAACGTAATGTCGATTTACACAGTCCTACTAATTCTACTGCTGATCCGGCTCTAAATATACAACATCAACAGAGTAGTCTATCACAAATTGTCTGTTCAAATCAGAATTCAGGCAAAGATGTTAAAACTTCACCAACACTATAGATACCTCATGTTGGGTGGAATTCTCAACATAGGATGAAACTTTGGAATAATGGATAATAAGATATTTGGTTGACAATTTAAAATAAACATGGCATTCTTATATTGGCAAATTCCCTTTCAGCTGTACAGTATATCACACAATTTGATAGAATGAGCAATTCCCTCTATCGCTCAAGTTAATCCCTGGATAATGCTGTCTAGCCTTCATGACAGCAGGCAGTGGGCCTATTTGTCATGTAAGGAAAACACAATAGGTGACTACATGTAGGGAACCTTGATAAACCTGGAAAAGCTACCAGACAAGCTGTATTGCACACGGTGTTCCCGGTTTGAAGATCCTTACATGACGAACTTCCCAGGCAGTGCACAGACACCTGGCTGGCTGCTTTACTGTGGTTCATCTATCCGAGCGCTTCCCTATGTCTTTTATCCAGAATATATTTTTAATTGATGATGAGTGGTATATATCAATGAGTAATGTGACTAATGTCACAGGACCTACGAAGTAGGAAGATGACTTGGGGGTCCAAGCGTAATGTTATAGGTCACCTAAGTAGGACAAATTCTCATCAAAAGTAGGTCAGCTCAGAACTTGCTGGTAACAGTCCCCTAATGCACGCCCTTGCCAAAACTCAAGGTTCTAATGTCAATGGTTCTCCTTATTTTGCCAACGAAATGATTCGGATGGACTGACTGATTGACTCATTACCGGACAATTTGCAAAATGAGAGCCTACTTCGAAGGAATTTTTCGATCTGAAGTTGCCAAAACTATCGAAAATGTACGCTTATTGGTCCTTTTTTGGAATAGTAGGAATATTTTATCCATATTATCATATTCACACCAGTTTTCAATTGTTGATAAACCTGCTCCATGTTATAAACATAGGATAGAGCTCAAGAGAACAACCCGCGCACGCAGTGGCCCAGGTGCTGTGTACCAGTGTCGCCGACACCAGAGCAAGACAGCATTGTCCAAGTATAACGTGGGAAGACCCCATTGCCCAAACCCATCCAAATGTATTGTATTGGAAGGATGATTCCATTTAAGAAGAGGAATGATCTTACCTTGGAGTGGCAGGTTTTCCCCTATTCCCTGCCTTTTCTGAGCTGCCCATTTTGTCCATCCATGTTCCACAATTGCTGCCATTTCCTCCAAACACAAATCCTGTGTCCCATCTCACTCCAATCCCATTGTTAAAGCCTGCAGGAGTAGATGATACCATAACATACCATGCATTGACATACCATGACCATAAACTATGTACTATCAGAGATCAAAGTGACCTGGCATGAAAAATCTGAAAAATTTTCATAAATTTGTGTATCATTTACATGTATTTGAATGGTTATGATACTTGCCAAAATCTGGAAAACTCCAATCTCTGTACTATGCAATCATATTCCACAATCTCCTGGAATATATCTGAATTCAGGTATGTTTTCTTCTTTCAATCACTTCCATGTTAATCAATAATTTCTTCATGGTGTGGAACCGAGGTTTGTAAATCTAAGAGCTGCATGAAGTATCAGGTTTTTCAAAGTGCTAATGCATTTTGAATATATATACATTGAAAACACTCCACAGCAGAGTTTTAATATTAGTGGGAAAAATAAGTATTAAACAAATCACTTTTCTACTGCGCAAAACAAAACAGACAGACAAAAACAGAAGTGCCTGATATGACGTCAAACAGAGAGCACCGTGACGCCAGCGATGTCACGTAAGCACGTTTGGTCCTATTCCTTTTTTACACCTGGAAACCCCACGAGTGCACCAGTTAGTCACCCCTTAGTTAGTCATAACATCTCAACACAGCTTTCAAAATTTGTCCCAATGTCAAAGGCTATGCCATTTGGGATTTCATAATATCACAAGATAACATCAGGCTCTGTCTTCAACTGCTTCTTCTGTTGACTAAAATCGGACTTCCAAAGCAGTCCTATTGAAAAATAATTGTTGTACATGTTATTATTTATTATTCCACCACGTTGATAGCTCTTCTTCCAAGCGTTATTCAATACATATTTTCAGAATGAGTGAATTTGCTCTTTAACAGTGAAGTAAAACGATCCTGAATGACTAATGTTATAGCTTCACACAATTAATGGACATAGCTACTTCATCTCCTTATTTTACCACTGGCTATAGCCTTTTTTCTGCCACCAGATGTCTCTGTGTGTCACACATGCCCAGAAAACAAACGCTTAGGCACAAACGTTAGAAAGCCATTAGTATGATTTAGCTCGTTTTGGATGTATCGTCTCCGTGACATTGTCTTGAAGGGCAGCATCACAACTGCCTTCCATTGTTATTGTACATCTTGAAAGTCATACATGTTTTTTTGATACCATATATTCCATCCATGTTCTGCTAAAAAAACAATATGTATCATTGCTTTGCTTTTTGTCCCCAAGGAGCCAGGAGCTCAATATTGTTTCATGCTGAAGGAGCATTATTTTGCATCCAGTGACATTGAAGCGCAAGCATGTACGCGTTCTGTATATAATTGGCAAGTTGTCTATTGACCCCCAGTACCTCAGACAAATCCAGAAAGTGGCGCAGAGTGACTGGAAGTTACACACTAGCCTCCTTAGCAGGACCCTTAACCTTCAGTACTAGTGAGGTATGAACACAACCTGTAACCAAGTTATTGTTAATGAACCAGTGATTTATCATTCTACATGAGTAGTGTGACTAACCTCACAGAACCTACGAAGTAGGGTTCAGGGTTCGTACACCTTAAGATGTCTGAAATTCCATGACTTTTCCATGACTTTCCATGACCAACTTCAGGAAATTCCATGACCTTTTCCGGCACACTTTCCCAGAAATGTCAAGATTTTTTACACTGAAATTCTTCATTGGTGGTGGATATCCTGCGAAGTCAATGCCATTATTTGGCTGCATGCCCTAATTTTAATATGCAAATGCCATACATAATTGAATCAAAAAACGTCCCACAATAACAACTGTGGATAACTGTAACTGTACTGTAACAGGTTTATTCTCATACATGTACATGTAGGTTCAAGACATGTAGGCTGTCGCCATCGGGACCCCTCGGGCCGGGCCCAGAGCAATTGTGGAAATAATGTTTCTGACCCCAACAACTCACATATTTGGGGTGGGTATAATTTTACCTGTATGATATAGATCATAGACAGACAAAACAATATAGCAATAGATTACCTATAGTATGTAGTCACGATTACTGTCTATTCACAGCAATCCACACATACTCCTGTACCGACTTTCAATAGGCTTCTGTAGTATTCTGTATTAACATTGTTGTGACTGAAGGACTTTTTGAGATAATGTGTTTACAATATGGACCAACAGACATGTATAAAGGGGCAGAACTCCTGAAAAACACATCCGATTACACCGGCTTTCAATAGGCTTCTGGTACTGGCTGTATTAAACAACTGTATGAAGTTTCATTGTTGTGAGTGAAGGACTTTTTGAGATAATGTGTTTACAAGGATAAAAACAGACAGACATGTATAAAGGGGCATAACTCCTGAAAAACACATCCAATGGCACCGACTTTCAATAGGCTTCTGGTACTGGCTGTATTAAACAACTGTATGAAGTTTCATTGTTGTAAGTGAAGTACTTTTTGAGATAATGTGTGTACAATGATATGATGGACAGACGGAAAGACGGACGGACGGACAGACGACGGAGGCAACGACAATACCGCTCGGGCAGAATCTGCCCGAGGGGTAACAATAAATTGTTCTACATCTTTAACACACTCACAGTTCGAATTATATGTTACGCTGATTTTCACGGAAGATCCAAAATGGCGGACCGCTTCACCCTGATTGTTGTGATCTATTGATAACCGTGTATTATGTTTGATATCTCTATCATAGTTCATTTAAAAGACTCTGGGCTATCCTTAACAAGAGCCCAAAGGGCTTCAATATACGCCCGTATATCTGGAATTACATTGGTCCAAATTTCAAGGTTGTTTAATCGCCTTGATTCCAATTGGTAGCTAGCAATCCGGAAAAAGGTCTACAATTTTGTGCTTCTGAGAATGTAACATATCACATCTAAAATTGAATGATAACCTAAAATGAGCTTAACTCTTGGAAACTAGGTGACCTTGGAGCAAGAACCGAGAGCTCACATATCCCACAATGAAATCGACAATAGTCAAACACAAGAAAATAGTACTTTTCCTGCAAATGGATTTCTTTCAGCGAGAGAATTTTTCATGAAGGAAGAAGAAAGTGATGAAGTAAACCTTTGTTCTTGAGTTGATAAACGGGTATGAAGTTCATAAAGGACCCCTCTCCACGTTAAACTAGTAAATGTATGGTTTCTATTTCACAACAGTTTAACTAAATGTAGCTGTTTCAAACATGGGAGACAACTCCACAGGACAAATGCCATATACATGTAGGGGAGAGAACTCTGAATATTCCAACCTAACACATATACAGGCCTTAAACTTTGGGGAGAACGATCGTTCAGTTCGCCTAGCAGTTACCCAAAATGAAAGACGCATTTAACCAATTATTCGTTCGCCTAAATTATGGCCCAAACTCTGTGTCACAATGACATAATTTTAATAAATTCCTGTTGTAACCTGAAAATCATTTCCGATCGAAGCATGGGCTGTACGTATCCACTTACCAGAGTTTCGATGTTAACTTCACACACAAGAGCCCCAGTCGAGGGGAGATAATTGAACGCGAAACCCATGTGCATTTTGATACACACTCTGATACTTAGATAATATACAGCCCAGGTGTATATATCGCTCTGTGGGATTATATGAACAGGGTAAAAGTCTCTCAACTTCCTCTTATCGGACTGCACGTTGTGTCCTGGTTATGGGGCCCTAACCAAGACGCAATACCATAAGTGTGCGGCCCCAAACCTGCGCGATGCCGAGAGCCGAAAAACGAAAGTGAATTGCAGTGAAACTTTACGTTCTACTGTTTTAAAATTAAAACGTGTATATGGGAATTTAATTTGAGATAATATTTCAGAAATAGAGGTCACAATTCCAATGATAGAAGTCTGCCAGTCACACAGATTTAGACTCTTTACGCAAATCGGACGCTGAGAGGGGCTAGATTATGGGAACGAGATTATCATTACATACAAAATGTCGGCGTAGATAGCAACAGCAAGTTTTATTGAATGAACTCCAGTCAAAAACCAATGCCTAGCCACAACAAACCTCATTTGGATAACCTATAGGTTATGCAGTTCAGAAGTGGGGGAACAAACTATGGGTTACCTAGGGTCAATTTCACGTAACCTATTTTCAGGTTAACTAAACTTTTCAAATTTTAGGGCCTGCATATAGTCAGCTAAACTTGATTCAATTCTAGGGGACTGTGACCTTGACATTTGACAAATTGATGTATGTCTCCTCTTCGCCATGCGAGTAAGGTATCTGATACCATTCCATACCTTGAAACTAGAGATATCGCATGGATGAATGGACAGAACGCAACATCGCATTACATGACCTCGTCTTCGACAGGCATATGAAAATGTGACTTAATGATTTCCTGATTTTGGGGTCACAGTGACCTTGACCTTTGACCTTGACCTAAACTTTGGTGCATGACACATCGTCTTCCGTCAATGTATCAATGGACACAATCACGATTTTTATGAATTTCATGATTTTGGGGGTCACCGTGACCTTGATATTCGGCCTTGACCTACATTTTGGTACGTGACACATCATGTCCCCGTAATGTATCTACTGACACAAAAAAAAAAGTACTTTTCAAAGATTTCTTGATTCTGGAGTCACAGTGACCTTGACCTAAATTTTGGTACATGACAAACCATCTCCCCATAATTTCTCAATCGACACAAAAAATCAAGATTTTTAACAATTTCACGATTTTGAGGTCACAGTGACCTTGACATTTGACCTTGACCTACATTTTAATATGTGACACATTGAGTCCCCCTAATGTATCTACTGACACAAAAAAATGTTATTTTTAATAATTTCCTGATTTTGGGGTTACAATGACCTTTGACCTTCGACCTTGACCTATATTTTGATATGCAACACTTCATTTCCCCCTATTGAATCGACTCACAAAAAATTAGAAATTTATGATTTCCTGATTTTTCATTCACACTGACCTTTGACCTGTGACCTCGACCTACATTTGGCATGCAACACATCGTTTCCCCCTAGGGCATCCACTCGCCAAAAATTAGAACTGTAGATGGAAAACTATCAATGATCAATGATTTCCTGATTTTTAGGCAACAGTGACCTTTGACCTCTGACCTCGACCTGAATTTCGGTACGCGACACATCGTCTTCACCTGATGTATCCATTCACAAAAAATTGCACCTGTGGATAGAAAACATCCAGAGATATAGACCGGACACGAACACTTCACTGATTTCCTGTTTTTCAGGCCAGTGACCTTTGACCTCTGACCACGACCTTCATTTTTGTACGCGACACATCGTCTCTCCGTAGGGTATCCACTCACCAAAAATTGGAACTGTAACTAGAAAACTGTTCCAGATATAGACCGGACACGGGGGACGGACAGACGGACGGACGGACGGATGGAAGTACGGACAGACGGACGGAAACCGCCATCACATAATACGTCCGCCTTTTTGGCGGGCGTATAAAAATATGTCAGTTGGGCGTAACCCGCCCTCCCCATCGAAAAGCTACCAACCGAAAAGTTTTTATCAGCCATCTGTCGCCGTAAATGTTTTTTTCTTTTTCTTCAACTTCAAGCAGTCCCGGTGTAGTTAGGTCTTTCCATTTTCCAATGGATAGACCTTTTGTTATTCTACGGATTTTTATTATTATTATTATGCTATCCAAATTTGTCCCCAACGAAACGTCCTGAAAGTCTCACTGTAGAGCTTAGATATTGGGCACACGGTTAGATATACGTCTGAAGTTATGCATATTATTTGGACAACTGACCTTGACCTTGACCTAATGAGATATTGGCGTTTTTGATAAAAACACCATTTTGCGAATATTGACCAAACGCATAAGGCCATGCAGCTGAAATTTGAAATGTGAAAGTTTGCAGATACACCCAACAAAATAACCAATAAAATAAGTAGGTCACGGAAGCGGTTTTACAGTTCTCTCCCCTGGTGCTGTTTTTCGTGTCGCCTGTGTACAGCCAAAAATAAAGAACATATCTGAATGAAAGTAGATGGTTGGTAAGTCTTATATATGGCCATGCTGTAGTTATATTTTCGAATTGTTACGTAATAAGAAACAGTAGTTATCTCCCCTTTGATGATTTTCAAAATACGTCATTTTAGAAGGAAATAAGATACGGCAGTGATTCTTGTAACATTAATGAACACTTTAATGACCAAAACGTATGTGACCTTAAATTTGACCTTTGACCTCCAGAAGCGTCGCTATATGAGTGCAAAGTTTGGTGGTCAAATCTTGAACGGCCAATGCGATCAGTCTGAAAATAAGGTCACGTGACCTACCTGACGTCAGAAGGTCAGCACTTGTATCAGGCCTTGACCTTGATCTTTGAAGTGATGAGCATCCAAATATCGAAAATACGGCTTCCATTTACTGGAAAACTAACACACTGACAGTCACAAAACAATGATGCAATATTGAGTACAATATTGACTTTCTTTTGGCGCTAATTACAAAACCATGCGATATGACCTTGACCTTGAATATTACAAAATGTAAAAAGCGTTGCATGTAATTTTCTCGAAAACTACAACTTGCAGGAATCTGTAATTTAACACATTTGTACCCCATAATACAGGTATGACGTCACTGAATTTTCAAGATGACCTTGACCTTAGTTTTTGAGCTATGGCCACGGATAGTTTTGCGACTACAGTGCCGTAACTGGAAAACTGTTGGAAATTTCAACTTGAAAATTGCACATGAATGTAGGTCATTACATGATGTAACAGAACATCAGTAGAACCCATAAAAAGATACCAGAAAGATTGGGAGATAATTAGCAATTTGTGAAATTTACGATGTATTCAAGTTTTGCGAAAAGTATGCATCCAATCATCATTATTTTTAGGCATGATTGAGGGAATATATATATGTATTTGCCTTTGAAATTTCAAGAATATAGCTTTGATAGGTTTAGAGATATTAAAGAAACAATTTTCCCGAACCATTAAGCCGTTAAATGGTGACATGTTGATTTCATCTATTCAGTGGGTGTTGTCAATTTCGCTATAGCGATTCGGCTGTAACACTCGAGGCATCCAATGTTCGCAATTAAATAAACGTCGTGTTACATGACGGTGCTGGCTCAGTTTAGTAAACCTTTTATCTGTTGGGAGCGTCACCGTATGAGGACAAATTTTGGTGGTCAACTCTTGAACGGCTGATGCGATCAGTCTGAAAATAAGGTGACGTAACCTACATCACGTCATAAGGTTAGCACTTGTGTCACATCTCGACCTTGACCTTGACCGTTGAAGTCATAAGCATCCAAATATGGAAAACACGGCTTCCATTTACTGAAAAAGTAACACGATGACAGGCACGAAACAATGACACAATAGTAAGCATAATATTGTCTTTCTTTCGGTGCTACTTATAAAACGATCCGATGTGACCTTGATCTTGAATATCGCACAATGTTAAAATCATTGTTCGCGTTTTTCTCAAAAACTACAACATGCAGGAACCTGTAATTTGTTACATTTTTAGGCCATAATGTAGGTATGACGTCACTGCATTTTCAACCTGACCTTGACCTTGGCTCTTGAGATATGGTCACCGACAGTTTTGCGACTACAGGGTTATAACTCGAAAACTGTTGGGAATTTCAAGTTGGAATTTGCACATGAATGTAGGTCATTATATGACGTAACAGAAAAATATTAGAAGCCATCAAGATATACCAGAAAGAATAGAACATAATTAGCAATTTGTGAAATTTACGCTTTATTCAAATTTTGCGAAAAGTATTCATCCAATCATCACTATTTTTAGGTATGTTTGAGGGAATATATTTATGTATTTGCCTATGAAATTTCAAGAATATAGCGGTGATAGGTTTAGAGATATTAAAAATTCAAATTTCCTGAACTATTAAGCCGTTAAATGGTCATATGTTCATTTCATCTATTCAATGGGTGTTGTCAATTTCGCTATAGCGATTCGGCTGTGTTGTTACGCAATTAAATTTATCCAGAATACTAATTTTTGTTTTAGAAAAAGGAAAGTGAAATTTAGAACTAATGAACGTATAGTCAGATAATCCTCATCGAATTAGATAAATATACGGAGCAATTCAATGTTAGAGATAGATGAAGAGATCTTAATAAGCAGATAAGGTACCGATTATATAAAGTTAAAATATGTATCCGGAGTACCAGATATAACTGGCAAACAAAGAAAGAAAACAAGACCAGACGGTAAACAATAACACATGTGAAACCGCAAAACCACCAGGAATGATTGACAGCAAATACATTCAATACAAACGTAATAGCAAATATACTCGACGCGGAAGTAATGATTGACAGATACGAAAACAACATCTCCACGTGGGAGACTTTAGAATAAAGATACCTGAGAATAAATAACGAGACATCCTGAGCGCACGGCGTAAGTATAACATACCAGAGAGTAAACTCATACACACACAAGTTAAAGACAGTAATTCATCAAACCTTTCCAATTATATGTATCGAAGAAGAAACAATTTAACATATAGATCGACTCCTACATTAAATTTAAATAGGATCAATTAATATCACAACTATATCAGATCGACAAATAGAAACACAACACCGAAAATGTATACTCTGCGCCAGACACTTTACAGTGAATGACAGCAATCAATTAAAATAACAATACACGCAGCCGGGCGATAGGCAATCAAGCCCGGTGAAGCAAAAATGATTGACAGCTAGTGACCTAGCGCAGGTGTTTAACCTACCACAGCGTCCAGCCAATAACAACAGACCAGCGCGTGAACAGATCAAAGACACTACACGGTACGGAAGATGTTCATGTTGCAAAATATTAATGAAAGATGATTAATTCTATACAATAATTAAACAGTCGCAAACATTAAATACAGAATAACGAACAATTAATTCAACAATTATACAACAGTAAGTGAAATAACAGTAGAACGGCAGGATATATTCAATAAAAGAAATGCACCTTATAACCTGAAGTATATTATATGTTGAACAAAAATCTATTTAGCAATATCAGTTAATCAGCACTTTAAATTTTCAAACTCATTCATTAATTGAACTATGAACCATTAATATTAGTTATATCAGATCGACCAATATAAACATGAAACCACCAATTTATAGTCATACAGACACTTGTCAGTGATTGACAGCATCAAATTTAAATAACAATTAGCCAGACCAGGGCGATCGGCGATCAAGCCCGGTAAATTCAAAGTGATTGACAGCTAGGGACATAGCCCAGTGTTTAGCCTCGCACAGCGACACACCAAAGACAAATGTGAAAACAGATCAATGACAAAACACGGCCAGGGACGGCAAAAGGGCTACTACACAGATATTCGTACGTCACAGCAATGGCTCGAAAATAGGGCGATTTATAGGAATTAGCCTGTATCCTACTAACAATTGGGTCATAGTTTACCCTGGGACCTCCCGTCATGTGCTTCTATTCCGACACACGAGGGATGCAGTGTAATCACGTGACCCGGCAAGTTTTTCGCATATGTGGATCAGTGGTTTGAGTGTTCGAGAAACTCTAAAGACTTCAGTTATTTCTCCGTTGTGAATGGGTTTGTTTATTTGATGTCGCCGTTTACGTGGAATGTTCCCAGATGAAGCACGAATGGAATGTCCAAACAAGGTAAGCATTCGTTACCTAATTTAGGAACAATACTCAGTCGACTAAAATCGCGCGCCAAAATACGTAATTGAAACGACATCTCTGCCACTGTATCTCCTTGTATCATTTGCCTATGATGAAACGTTCCGATTGTCTTTCCCAGACATACATGCAGGTCAGCGAACACGTGGTGTCTGGCCTCTGTTTACAAACAAACCGCCTATACACAGAGCGCGACTGATTTTAACGTTGTAGCAAGTCTGGCTAATTTCGGCGATTTTATGCAAATAAATCAAGTTTATTCAACGAAGTGGTCGCCAATTTACATATCTCTTTTCTGCAAATCTGTATTCAAATTACTGAAGACAGCAGAAGGAAAGACCGCGTCATTGTACCAACAATGTCTAGTTAGGTCTTTCCATTTCCAATGGAATAGACCTATTGTTATTAGGTCTTTCCATTTCCAATGGAATAGACCTATTGATATTGTACTGATTATTATTATTATTTTTATTATTATTCTATCCAACTTCTTACTATCCGACAAAGCGCTTGATCTACAGCCACAATATTTGGTACATGCGTAGAAGTCACTTCCAATCTGTTGTCGACGGTCATGATTTTTGACTTTGACCTTGACCTTATGACTTATTGGCTTGTAAAGTTAAAACCTTTTCTGCGAATATTGATGAAGCGGAGGAGAGGACGCGATTGAGACGTATAATGTAACCGTTTGAATGTATTTGCAACAAAATGAACCGACAAAATAAGTAGGTCACCATTGCTGATATTGAGTTCTCTACCCTGAACACGTTTTGCTTGTTAACAGAGTGCAGCCAAAACGAAACAACGGATGTTCAAGAAACCAAAGGGTTGCTAAATCTTATACATGGCCTAGCTACTGTCTGTCTTTCAAAAAGTTACGTAACAATAAGGAGTAGTTATCTCCCCTTTGATCATTTTCAAAAGCTGTCATTTTATAAGGAAATAAGCTAGGGCATTGATTCTCCTATGGTTAATGAACATTTTAATGAACGAAAAGAATGTAACCTTAAATTTGACCTTTGACCTCCAGGAGCGTCTCTATAACCGTGCAAAGTTTGGTGATCAAATCTTGAACGGCTAATGCGATCAGCCTGAAAATAAGGTCACGTGACCTACATGAGGTCACAAGGTCAGCACTTGTGTCAGAATTCGGCTTTGACCTTGATCTTTGAAGTGATGAGCATCCAAATATCGAAAATACGGCTTCCATTTACTGAAAAAGTAACACACTGACAACTAAGAAACAATGACACAATAGTAAGCATAATAGTGTCTTTCTTTTGGCGCTAGTTATGAAACGATCCGAAGTGACCTTGACCTTGAATATCGCAGAATGTAAAAAACATTTTTCGCGTTTTTCTCCAAAACTACATCAGGCAGCAATCTGTAATTTGGTACATTTGTACGCCATGATGCAGGTATGACGTCACTGCATTTTCAACTTGACCTTGACCTTGGCTCTTGAGATATGGTCACCGACAGTTTTTGCCACTACAGGGTTATAACTCGAAAACTGTTGGGAATTTCAAGTTGGAATTTGCACATGAATGTAGGTCATTATATGACGTAACAGAAAAACATCAGAAGCCGTCAAGATATACCAGAAAGAATATAACATAATTAGCAATTTGTGAAATTTACGCTTTATTCAAATTTTGCGAAAAGTATTCATCCAATCATCACTATTTTTAGGTGTGTTTGAGGGAATATATATATGTATTTGCCTATAAAATTTCAAGAATATAGCTTTGATAGGTTTAGAGATATTAAAAATTCAAATTTCCCGAACTATTAAACCGTTAAATGGTCATATGTTGATTTCATCTATTCAATGGGTGTTGTCAATTTCGCTATAGCGATTCGGCTGTAACACTCGAGGCATCCAATGTTCACAATTAAATAAAAGTCGTGTTACATGACGGGGCCGGCTCAATTTTGTAAACCTTTTATCTCTTGAACCGCAATAGTTACGAACTTGTAATTTGCTGCCACTTACTTCCAATACTGTGTTCTTTCGTTGACAATGACTCCGTAACGGGCACAGTAATTGTGGAAAACTTGAACAGTTACGAGAGAGCCGTTAGTTTGACATAATACAGGGTAGACAGAGGGTTAGCGATCCAGCGATCCTGGTATCCGTAAACGACCCAGGTGAAGAAATTGCTTCGCCGGAAGTGCGCGCGTCTGTCCCTCAAATACGCGCGAGTGTTCCTTTCAATTCGTGCGTAGGAAAATTGCTGTTTTCCAAGAAAGCTGAGCAGGGATGTCATTTAGGTGTCTAGGATTAAAGTTCCTAAAACGAGGGAGGATTTGATGTTGCCGTTTACGTGGAATGTTCCCAGATGGAGTACGAATGTACCGTACGAAGAAGGTAAGGATTTCATTAATAAGTTGGGAACAATACCCAGTCGACTAAAATTGCGCGCCACATGACGTAATTTTACCCGCATCTCTGCAACTGCATCTCCTTGTTGTTTGTTTCACACGATTCTAGGCTGAAGTTTCTGGTGCAGGTCATCAATTTTGATTGCGGGAATATCTATATGTGTTTAGAATTGACAGTAAGAATGCATTCGCATTGTTGCAGACAGGATACAATTTCCGCCCCCAATTAGCATGATGTACGCGACTAATGAGTATTGAGCGACATAAATTCAGTGCACAGATAGAGCGAACTCATACAGAAAACCATAGACTTTCAATAGTTTATCTTTTAGCAATTGTTTGGATAACGGCACATAACGATGAAAATTCACACTCGCGACCTAAGGCGCTCGCAAACTTGGCAAATTAAACCTTCCGGAAAATGCTTCCACTCCGTATTTGTCGTATATACCACATCACAATACAGCGAATTAATACCTTTGGAGGACGACAAGGAAAGACCGTGATATTGTACCGACAATATCTAGTGTTATTTGATTTTGTATCGGCGCCCTGGCGCCGAAACCCGATGGTCGCGTATTTAGGAAACCGCTAATTGTAGCTTCATGAAACTGCACAAATGGTAAGTCTATCCCCGGCTGGAGTGTCCGATGGACTTGTACTTGGACATCGATCTCCCGGACAAAGATTATCGGACAAACTTCTCTCTTCAATATTCGGCGAACGGATATTCCAGCCACTTTCATATTTTAAATATAAGCGTTTTAAATATTGTCAGAAAAAATGACATCATGCATTATGCCCGTCGGACAAAGCGTATCCGACTTTTGAGTCCAGATGACGTATTTCATGTCGCCAGAACACAGCTTGAACTATACAACTAAAACATAAAGTAACGGCGCAATTCCGACATCACGTCTATGGCCATGCTGTAGTTTTCTAGGGAAAATGATACGTTACAAAATTTGGCAGTTATAGCCAGATTAATATTTCTCAAAATATGCAAATTTTAGCAAATGGAGTTACGGATTTGAAATTTTCAACATATAATGTCATGTTAATGTCCAAACGAAATATCTATTTCGATTTGAAATTTAACCGACAGAATCTTCACAATAAGTGGTCAGGTGTCAGCGCGTCTTTTCAACAAGATACT